>JAJLTP010000100.1:28366-57085 GCA_030568275.1 Lipomyces orientalis | reverse complement strand
GGACCATCTTAGGTGGGCTTCCTCTGAGGGGACGGTGACAGTCATAGTGGGTCACCCCATACACTGAAGTCAACTACACTTAAACCCTCTACATTTGAGGCGTCCGTTGATACACTACATTCGAGTCTCGCTTATTAATATACACTTACTCTACACAGACCAAAAGTATGTAGTTGATGTAGTTGATTGGAGCTCTGGCGGGGATTCTGACTCATGATGAATTGCCTCCATTGCTTCTAATAAGAGTTCTTCTTGATCGGCATTGAAGCATTAGACGCGTGTCCGATACAGTTTGAGAGAAACAATGCGATTGGACACACTTTCCTTTGCTAATGGTAGGGCTTCTGGTCGGGCGGTTCGAAATACGCCTTGTGACAAGCAATACAAGACAGAAGTGCGGGGTACATGAGCGCACGTAGAATACGCTTACGCTTGAGAGTATGCAAATATGCTTGTTTGTGAATACGCTTGAGTTATACCTTGTATTCTCGAATGCAAGTTCTTGGCTGCAAATAACCCATAGCTACATAATATCTGGAATTGTTACTATACCCAGGGCAGTTAGGTCGGCTACTGGCGTCTTTCGACCCCCAGCTTGTTATCAAGAATTTAGGGGGGGTCCCGCCATATGGCGATATCGCCTCTTCTATCAGAATCTATATACTTACTTATAGCGTTGCCAGAAATCTCAGCCTTTGACTGCGTACACAACTATATTATGATTACAACCATGGCTATCGCCTCGCTATGTACTCCTGATTCCTGATTAACTATTACAACAACTATTCACGAATAGCTAGCTAAAATGTGTAAACTATAAAGTTCATGCTAAGGTAGATGAGTAATACTAAAAAGAGAAGGACACGTCATGAGAGTTGATACAGGAGACGCGTCATCATAAGAGAGCAGAGTGCGGAAGTGGCCCTATGAGCTCAGCCACCAAAGCTAAACAGCTTATGCACGCGCCTCTTGTTGAAAATTGAGGGTGTCGTGTGCTAGCTAAATGGCGTTGGTCATGTGACCTTACGTCATCTTAGCTAGTTGTGTCGACGACAGCCGAGTTTTCACGAAGGCAGGTGGTTGACACTAATTTTCGGGTTCTCAGGTGCCTAGCGAACGACTATATATGTCGCTCTAATGTATGCAATGCACGGGTACCATTTGGGCACAAAATAATCCTTTTGTGTAGTGGCGATTGGGAGGGTGTCTACACCTACCAGTTGTCCCCCTTATGGGAGACCATTGAAAAACAATCAATCTTCCACACACACACACAGAGTAGTCATTAGTTAGCTCCAAGAGCATTTAGTGACAATCTATTATCTTTTAGTGACCAAGTCTAACTCCCAACCGGACATCACCTAATTTCCTTAGCTAGGAAATTCCCGTACAGAAAGTAGAGCGCACTTAGTGTGCTCCTGAACGTACTTTGATAACCGGGATAAAGAGCTTGCGATCTTTTCGGGTCCTCACTGAGAGGACAATTATAGTGACCACGTCATAGAAGGGTTAGTGATACAATCACTAAATCGAGGTTCTACAGACCCCTAGCAAGAAGTAAAAGAGGAAGGGTGCTCAGGGCACCTGACGTCGATGTCTGCGCTGTCGAGTCAGTCTAGTTATTGATTCCAGCAGGACAGCTATTTTGTTAGGTAGCCTTCCTAGACCTCTCCCTACGAACATCATTTAGTGTGCCGCCATGGACACTAAATACGACCTTAATATGGAGTTCTTGAACTCCGCCTCAACGATCCTGTCGTCCATTCCAGCAATCATCAAACAACAATTGGAAGAACAGTTTGCCCTGATCTGGTCCGCATCCAAGCCCAGTGTGCAAACTGTACTCCACGAAGATGAAGAATGGTGCAAATTCAGCTTTTGTCTCATACTAGAGACCAGTTGAAAGTGGCCGGCATGACTATTGATGACTCTATGTTCGTCGAAGTCTTTCTTCGCTCGTTAACACCTTTTTATAGTGATGCGTTGCCGGCACTTTTCACGGCACCCAACATGTCTGTTACTGAAGTGTTTAAGGCACTCACCCACTTTCGTTTACAGAGAGAGTCAATGACGTATGGTAAGGGTTTGGCTAGCACTGATAATTCTAATAGGTCCGCTGCGTATATGAGTGAGGCATATCCTCGCAGTAAATATGTGCATAGGGATTGGCAGTATCGCTTCAGATCCAGGAAGGGCCTTAGGTGTGGCAACTGTGGCGGAAGGTTCCATACGGAGAACACCTGTCGAAAGCCACCCGTCGGCCAAGCAAAGAATAAAGCGTACCATAACCCTACCACTTTCTCGTCCCAGCCACCGCGGTCCGAGCAGAAGCTGCAGCACAGTGTTACCGTGGTGTCAGCGGACACCAGTAGCCATGCCGCACCAACGTCGCCTCGGAATAACGAGAAGGATGTAATTGATTTGAAAATTGACACGGATATAGACGAGAGTCTGTATCAAGTTGATAGTGATAACGAATCTCTCCTTGACTGGTACTTGGATACGGGAGCTACCTCCCATGTGTGCAATAATCCTAAACTATTTCGCACTTATACCCCGTTTACCAAACCAGAATGAGTGAAGTTTGGTGGCAGGAGCACTGGAGCAATGCTAGGAACTGGCATGGTCATCCTCAAACTGAGGATAAGTCAGGAAGAACTTACTATCTGGCTATCAACTAAGTTCAGAACACGTTCAAGTCAGAACTACTTGGCGAGGTTGCGTGCTGGTAAAAGACAACAATTGACATAACGAATTTTGTATGGCACGAATGTCGTCGTATTGAGGAATAACGAATTTTGTGTGAGATTTTAATTCGGACAACGCGTGAATCTCGTTATATCGAGGAATTCGTTATAGCGGGGTTTGTTATAACGATGGTTTACTTGATGATAGCAACGGTTATACTACATGTAGGCAAAGTTCAGAGACCGCCGATCTTGGTCGGCGATTGCATCGGCCGACTGAAGCGGTTGTAGTCCGATATAGTATAAGAGGCCTAGCGGCGGCAATTTCCAGAGCCGCAACCTGAGGAGTGCCCCAAGAAACGGCGACCTGTTACTTTCTTTCGTTGCAGTCCGTTTGTCTAGTGTTGGTTTGTTGTATTGCCGATACACGTGCGCACGTGAAAGTAGAAGCCCGAAAGCTATCACAGGGGTTTGTCCTCGCTGTCAAGCCAAGTACAAAGTCATAGTATCTGGACTACAGGAATCCAACAAATACGTTAAGTAGGTCGTTTATTCGGTGCGACCTAATTGTAAAATTATCTGAACTGGCACAGCTGATGATGGGAGAAAAGGTATTAGAGTATATTAGACAATAATCAAGCTAGTAAAGTTACGCGTAGAAGTCCTCCTAAAGAATGCCGACTAGGGCTGAACCACAGTCCAATGAGGCACATTCAATGAAATAGCCATGAGTATACCTGCCACAAGACCGGCGCACGGAACCGTCAATACCCAACCAACGAAGATTTTAAATACCTGTTTCCAATTTATAGAGCGCAAGTCGCCATTAGTGACAGCAACGCCGATAATTGCTCCGCTGATGCATTGGGTAGTGCTGACAGGTAGTCCTAGCCGCGACGCGAGGAGAACGGTAATAGCAGCTGCAAGCTCCATGGAATATCCGCGAGTAGGTGTGTGCTTGGTAACTCGATTACCGAGACTGCGCATAATATGATAGCCATAAATCCAGAACCCGATGCCTATGCCAAGGCCACCGATAGCCTTAATCCACGTAGGCGTGTCGCTCGTGGCATCCGTGACACCCGTATGCCAAGTAATGTATTCTGTCGTAAACGGCCCAATCGCATTGGAGACATCGTTGGCTCCATGCGCGATCGACATAATCATTGCCGAACAAATCTGGGCCGTCGTCCATAGGTATTCAACCTTATTATCAAAAACAGGAGCGCGCTTGTGCACTCCATCAAGACCCTTTGACTGATGTGCGACGACGTCTCTAGTCACGCCATAAGCAAAGACAAATTTCGCGGCCGCAAAGAGTCTCGTAGGATGCGCCCACGAAAGTCTGTCCACGGCTTCAAGGTCAGACTGACGCTGTCGGTCCTGATGTTCAACTGCATCACGTTCTGTTGGCTCTGTCTCCTCAATTGGCTCTTTCGTCTCCGGCTCTACAGTATCTGCATGCTTGCTGAGCTCATAGAGCTCGCTGTCATGCTCAACATTGAGTTCGGATGCGTAGTAGTTCGGAACCAATTCCGACTCTGGATTGCCCGGAAAGTAAAGAGTGTAGTTATCTCTCCACAACAATGGCCCCATTGGCACATGCCAAAAACGAAGTCGTCGGTCCTCCTTGACCAACCTATAAATTACCATGTCAGCGATTGTGGATCAAACTCTCCGTATACGGGAAACTTACTTCCTATAAAAGTAGGGCAAGAAAAACACTGCAGCTAGCGCCATGCAGCCAAAGAACACGCCTAAAATGATTCCCACAGCCTTGCCAGCGCCCATCTTTTCCAGAGTGGGAATGCCGTGACCGCCAGAGATGACGACGAATAGCGCAAGGACACCAGCGGTAAGAGCATAATAGAACGGAATAACGCGCAATGCAGCTTTCAGTGGATCCGGCCGCGAATGAACCAAAACCCGGATGCTCAGCATAATTACGGCGCCAAATCCAGCCGCAATTAGTGGCGCAATGCCCCATGAGGCAGCAATTTGCGACACACTACCCGATGTCCAGCCCCACTTGACCGGGATGTCTGCCGCGATTCCAACACCGACCAGAGCCCCGACAATAGACTGAGTTGTACTAACCGGAAAACCCATTCTCGTACATACCACAAGCCAGGCTCCAGAACCTGCGCTCAAAATGATTAGCCCAACAGAACATGTTTGGAACCACAATATGACTGTTACCGATCTCGGCTATAACCATCGCCAATAAGAGAACCCCTGGGGAGTTATTGAAGGGCTTGATGGAAAAGACGCCACTACGGATGGTGGTCGTGACCCGCTGGCCAAGCGCGATGGAACCGATGAATTCCGTAATGATCGCCAAAATTCCGGCTTGCCATAGCTTTAGCGACCTCGAGCTGACGGAGGTGGCGTAAGAATTCGCGACATCCTATTTAATCATGGTTAATTAAAGAAAATATATGTTAGGTGGAATGGTTACATTTGCTCCAAGTGCGGTGACGGATATGACGAAAGCGAGAACTCCGATAGCAAAGAGCCAGTCAAGGTTGTGCATAACACCAGCCATTATTAGAGAAATTCGATTGAAAATATCAGACAGGTCAACTGCTAGATGTTGTGGTTCCAAGGACCGTGACTGACATGGCGAGGTCACTTTGCCTTTATGTATCCAGTAAATAGCGACTTCCATTCGGACGCAGAGCAAATGCAAATTCTCATCTCCATTGGGAACGTCGCGAACTGGCGACTATAATGCCTGGATAACACACACGTGGACGTAATGATGGAATTAATCAGAAGTGTTCCTGATATGTTAGAGCCTTGCCAAGAAACGCGCGACGGCACAAGCATTATCTCTAACCTGAAGAGGCTGTTTCTACCCTGAATTCCGCAGTGGAGATAACAGGGTAGCATTTGGCCTTGTATGGCTCTGAACTCCGATGCCAAGCCAGCCTTCAATTGCCAGGCTAAGTGAATGCATCCACATTAATATATACGACAAGCTGAAGACTGCGAGTATGTGGGGAAACCTTCATTTAGGGTGACGTGATACGAGCGGATTCTCCTAGGTAATTGACGCCATTAAGTTGAGTGCACCTGGGCATCTTGGCCTTGCGCTCACAGGTGCCCATTCTCTCATATCGTGTCTGCAGTAGCATGGGAATCTTACCGCCTTGACGATTCTTCAAGCTTTTCCAAGATCTTGTGTTCGCCAGACCGAGCAATGATTGTGGGAATAACCTTCAAAAGCTCCCCAAGTTTATTGGTGCTAAGAAAATCGCATTAAGTGGGACCAAATTCAATCCGGTTAGCCTCTTCGCTCGAGGGGATTGGTCGGTACAATACCCACGAACTGGCGATGTCAACCGCCATCGCCCACGCTAGAGTTAATGTTTCTGGCAAATTAGATGATAGTCCGTGCCATTTCGTATGGCATTTAGCTGTGCCAGACTTCATTGATCCTAGTAATGTAGAATGCCATCGCACGTTCTACAGGCACTATTTCGCCGATACATATTCTTGGCAGATATGCATTATTATCCTACACCTGACCACTCGGACTCTTGCTCCTTCCTGCTCGAAGAATTTGGCTTGCTTCGCAGTATATGGGTCTGTTACCAACGAATACATTCAAAAGGGACAAGTTCCTGAGTGACGCATATTAACTTGCAGAGTATTGTAGGAGATGAGAACTTGACATTCTGGACTAGAGCCATCCGTATTTGGCGGATGAAATTTAACATATGTAGTGCTCTCCCAAATATCTATACTTGGTTCTTGAACGCAGACCGCCGAGCCAATCCAGTCTTGGACCGATAGGTATTCCATGTTTGTCGAACCTTAAAAGAAGTCACAACAATATACACAATCATGTCATTGACGTCATTTGCATCATCATCTTCATCTAGCCCTAGACACTTAATTTCGCTTAAACTCGGTCTTTTATCTCCGGTGGCGCAGAACTTGATCGCGCTAAAGGTTACGACGTTTGTAATTTGGTTACCGGCCGACACAAGGGATGGCTTGGCAGACACAAGGGCCTAGCGGCCTGGTCGATTGGTCCGATAGTGCACGTTCCCTCCGGACCTTTGCTGGAAAGTACATGTGACCCTAAGTTAGATCCTATCGAATATTGTGAGGGTCTGACTGATCTTTACTGGCCAGCACAAGATTGCCAGTGGTGCTTCAGTTTTTGTGCGGGGTTGTGATTTTCCGACGCTTTGTTTCCTAGCATTCCAGTACAATGTAGTTAACTTATATATAGGCGTGTAAACGAATAATATTTATCCTTACTAGTATTCGTAGAATTTCCGTTTATTCGCAACGAATAAGGTTGGGAGCGTCGAATATATGTACGAATAACGAAGATTATTCGTAATGTTGCCAAGGCGCTAGCCCGATCAGACGTTAATTCATAATATAGTTATAACTAAGTGAGACATTGTGCCACAAAGTTCCTTGAAAGCTCCCTAGGGCAATTTACCCTATCCGGGAGTACCTACCCGCACTGCGTCCCAGCATGGCTGGCGATGTCGATTAACCCTGCCAAAATTCCCATTGCGTTTAAGGCATTGCTAAAGTAGTCCAGATTCCGTTTTGATAGCGACGCTATTTCTATGCTAGACTAGCTCCAACCTTGAACGATTAGCGACACGAACATCGGATAGGGTCAAGGCGGAGGTAAGCTAAGATAATGAGTATTTGCCGCTTAGAGAAACGAAAGCAAAATACTCGGAATCATTAATTCTATTAAAATCGAATGCCGTACTGTCATACATTGTCGGTTGGTTGCATAGGCGCTGTAAATTCGAAAGTCCCAGAAGTAACGGTCGAGTACGAGAAAAGGATATAAATCTGGGCGACTACCACTCTCACTAAATAGACAGATGCTGCCGCTGCGACCTGTTTTCGGCAGTTATTACGAACTCCAGTCATTATTTGCGAGATACCGGCGGCGGTACATATGGACACGTTGTTTCCGGTCATCATCGGAAGATTTTAAAGTGGGCAAAATATCTGGGTTGAAAGTTTCCGCAAGAACTTCTTCTGGGCTAGGGTATAAATTTGAGGGTTCCCGGAACCTGCAAGAAACTTCGGCGCAAAATGTCTCTAAAATAATCCTTTTGACGCGGCGATTGACAGGTACCAATTGTCCGCCTTATAGAAGACTCAACTCCAGCATATTTCACTATTATCTGTACATCATGTGCTCTAAGGCACGACAAGGGGGATTAAGGTTAAGTGGCCAAGGACAGTTCCTCCACTGTCAAACGACATACTTGTCACCCCACTCCAGCTTAACTTGGTGCCTGTGGGATTAATAAGGTTTCAGATTATCGGCGACTATTACAGTATCGGCGCCGATTTTTACCTATGTAGTATCGGCAGCTGTTCGCTTGCCTATACTATCGCCGACAATTATCGGCGGCCTTTTGCTTTGCCGATACTATCCCCGATATCTAATCGTGACTATATAGTATCGGGAACAGCCCGAAAAACAATGCCAAAGAGCAGTTAAGCATTAGTATTTAAGTAAAAGAGTTAATACCTCAAATTAAAAATCATAACCCGCCCATTATAAAACTAAAAAGAGCCCATAAAAATTGGTAGCCGCAAATGCGACGGCAAGAACAATATGATTTACGTGCGCTCCAAGACAGGGAGCTGTACCAGCTCGTAATACTTTGACCTATTAGCGAGCAAGTCGTTGTGAGTGTGCCTGACTCCAGGACTTTACCACCTTCTATAACGTAGATAATATCGGCCTATTCGAGCGTTAGCATGCACAGTCTGAATCGATACTGAATAACTCACATTTTGGATCGTGCTCAATCTACGTGCGAAGGAACAGTGGTGCGGCCCTGGGCAGCCCTATCTAGGGCCTCTTGGACAACTTTTTCAGACTCGCTATCTAGCGCAGAAGTTGCCTCGTCAAGCAGCAGAATCTTCGGTTCACGAATTCCATCAAAGCTCGCTGAATCGCGATGCACTGTTTCTAGCCACCGCTAAGCAACGCGCCTTGCACATAACGTGTCATATCCATCCGGTAACGACATGATGAAATCATGGATATTCGCCTGTCGACAGGCGGCATAAACCTCGCCATCCGCGACATCTATGAGCGTGCCGAGTGAGACGTTGTACCGATCGAGCCCGAGCCGAGAAGAGGTTCCTGTTGCACAAGCGCGATGTGACTTCAATACGCATTCATGTCGAGCGTGAAGATGTCCTGCCCGTCGAGAAGGATTTTGCCGCTTTGTGGGAGGTAAAATCATTCAATTAGAATGACCGCAGTACTCTTGCCGCAACCGGAAACAAGTGCAATGTACTGCCCTTGGCGGATAGTCAGGTTCAATTCCAAAAGGCTTCGAGACGCGTGGGATATCGGAAATGCACGTCCTGGAATTCGATGTCGCCTTCAACGTTCTCTGAAATGAAGCCTTCCTCGCTCTAATTGTCGACCTGGGGAATTGAGTGGAACAGGTCTGGATATTCTCGGAAGCTTGTTTGGCCTTACCCATTATGCCAAGAAGCCCATTGTACAGACGAGCGCAACACCTTCGAGAAGAGCAAGCATGAAAAACAAGCCCGAAGACAGGTTGATTGTACTGCGCATCTGGTGATACTCATCAGGGGTAATCTGAAACGCCTCGACGCACTTGGCGAAGAAAATGGATTGATAGGGCATCCAATACCATTGACGATTGCTGCCGCGGCGCCACAGGACATGAAGAGCAATCCGGGCTTGTTCAAATCGTATAACTTATTTTCCATTAGCGATGATAGCAAAATACGACAAGAATACGTAGAGCGCACCGTTGCAATAGACTTCCATATGCCCGTACTTTCCTCCCTCAGGCACGATCCCATTGGTGCCAATAAGACTAAAAATAAACCGCTTTGTCCGTGTGTGGGTTAGGTCGAAAATATTTGTGTCCTCTCGATAATCCAGCTCTTTCTCCCCAGTAGCAAAGTGAGCCTGGGCTGAGTGCTGGTCTTCATTCTCGGCATCAGCCCGTAATAGGTTCCCAGCTTGTCAAGCAGGTCGCTGTGTCTGCACTGTTCAACAACCCTTCGACATCACAACGATCAGATCCACGTTCTTGATAGTGGACACTCGATGTGCGATCACGATCGTCGTGAGAGATTTCGCAGAGTTGTTCAAATCATTCTGCACCATACCTTCTTTTTTTGCATCTAACGCAGATGTGGCCTCGTCAAGAAGAAGGATCTTGGGATTACTGACGATAGCCCGAGCAATTGCGATACGCAGTTTTGGCCGCCTGACAAAAGAAACCCCGCTTACCGACATTCGTGTCTAGACCATCTGGAAGGGTCTGAATAAAAAGTCCAAGCATTGGCCTGTTCGCAGACTTCGACGACCAGCAAGCGTTTTTCGTCGTCTTGTGCGTACTCCTACTTGGTCCCAGCTACATTCTCGTACCCGGTGCAACCGAAGAGGTGAGGTTCCTGAGAAACGAGGGAGATCTGCTGACGCAGCCATTTTGTGTTGAGTTTGGTGATATCGCTAAAGTCAGTGTACCAGAAATGGGGTGGTAAAAGCGCTCGACAAGACCGATAATTGTACTTATGCCAGAACATGTTGCCGACAGGTGATCTTGAGATTCAAGTTTTCGAGAACAGTAACATCTGGACGGGAAGCGTAGATGAACTTGACGTCGTTGAGCTCGATATCACCGCTGAACGACTCGAGAGATTCACCCACTTCAGAGTCGATGGCTGATTTACGATCGATCGTGGTAAAGATCTTCGTGGCAGCCGTAACGCCACTGGTTACGGTTACAGATTAGGACCAATCTGAAAGTACCAATGATGATGATGACAAGACTGAAACTATTGGGCCGACGTTGACAGAACCGGACGCCACGAATCGAGAGCCCTGACAAAATGCATGTGCGTAATTGCAGTAGATGAAGGAGAAGAGAGAGCCGAACACGAGAAGAGACTCACCATAACGGCGCCTGGAAGATCCCCCACGACTGAGTAATGCGAAGGTACTTGTTGTTTCGTTGGCAAGACGGTCTTGCAATCCAAGCGTGAGCTTCCAAGACTTGACAAGCCCAATGACGAAGGCCGCAAAATATAAAAGTACATAGCGGGTAAGAATACCTCCAACTTTCTCGGACATATTTTCTTGCACTAGATTTGATGTCGGCAGTAATACGGGACGTGATCTCTCCGGAACCAAGCTTGTCAAATGGGCAATGTTCTGTCTAAGAGTGGAGGCGAGATACTGCACTCAGACTCTGATAGAACCTCGCCTCGATCAATATGGAGAAATGTCCCGATAGAAGTAAATACGGTTTTGGCAATTCCTATGTACGCAAAGTATAGAGTAAACTTGTTGACATCGTGCTGGAAGTGCCCTGGGGATCCGCCATAGGCAAAGAAGTCAACCAACGTCTGGAACAACTGGCCAAAAACGATGGTCATGAGAGGCTCTAACGCGCCGGCGACGATACTGCAGACGTACCCCACGGCAAGAATAGCGAGATCAAGTGTTGTGGCATATCTATAAAGCTTGAAGAAAGATACGTTGGCCGGGATAACCTCGACCTGGGAGCTGAGGATACCTGCTTCTGCTTTTTCTGGCGGAAGATGTGCGTAGTCATCCTGCGTATGAATTTACCCAGTCACTAGTGGACTAGACTCTAGCACTTTGTCTCAAGGGAGATGCCAGCTACAACAAAGTCGCAGCATTGTCTATTCCACTCGTCTTTCCATTGCCCCTACAAAATATCGCTTCGCAGCAGGCCGGGTTTAAGTTTCGTGCTAATAGAGTTTGGCCAGGGGCAGGCAGGAAGCTAATGCAGACCGCTTACATGTGAGTGTGGGCGTTGGCGTCTGTATGACCCACGGCCGCAAAGAAAGCTGGACGACTAGCTCTCTATACCGTAAAGCAAGATATGAAGTGCATTATAAAAGAGCAAACGCTCCCAACAACATACGACTACTAATGGCATTCAATTACAGTCTGAGCAAGGCAGGCTTAGTCACTGAAGCAATAAACTGAATTCAATTCAAAGTCAGCGAAACTGTACTTTCCGAGGGTTAAAATGTCCTCTAAAATACGCACTATTCTCGGTAAGGACTGATCGAAATAACCCGGATATTTTTATTGATATTGGCAGGATGCATGACTTTCGGTCCCGCTCATTCGTCAACGGCCAGAGTTACAAGCTTAGATGATACGAAAACAATTTTCAATTACTTTCATGACCGGGGATATGGTGAAATTGACACCGCTCGTGTGTATACAGACGGCGAGCAGGAAGGATGGTCAAGCGCAGCTGGCTACAAGACTGATTTCAGTTTCCACGTCGCCACAAAATGTTATCCTGCTAAGCCGGGTATGCATGCTGCATCCGAGCTACCGGGATATCTTAACAAATCGCTTGCTGAATTGAAGACTGACTGCGTCGATATTTTTTATTTGCACGCTCCTGACCGGAGTGTCCCATTCCTGGAGACACTAACGACTGTCGATAAGCTTTACAAGGAAGGTAAATTCAAGATATTTGGACTCTCAAATTACACTGCCTATGAGGTCGCAGAGATCGTTACTCTTGCTAGAGATCATGGGCTTGTGAGGCCGACAATATATCAAGGGCGCTACAACGTCATGAGCCGTGATATCGAAGATGAGCTAATTCCCGCATTGCGCCATTATGGCTTGGACCTTGTCGTTTTCAGTCCTCTTGCTGGTGGCCTTTTTTCTGGAAAGTATACGAAAGAGGCGGACATTCCTCGAAGCGGGCGATTTTCATCAAATACAGCACAAGGTTCCCTCTATCGGTCGCGATACTTCAAAGACGCTTATTGGGACGCAATTCAGCTGATTCAACCTCTTGCCGAGAGACATGGGCTAACACTCTTGGAGATAGCATTAAGATGGTTGGTCCATCACAGCCAGCTCAAGTTCGCCCCAGGAAAGGAGTTAGCTGGGGATGGCATAATTGTCGGTGTCAGCTCTTTGAAGCAACTGGAAGACAATATTAATGCGATTGAGGATGATCGTCTACCAAGCGATGTAGTTGAAGCCTTAGACACCGCCTGGAAAATTGTCAAGGCAGATGTATCACCTTACTGGAATGGGAAGCTTGTGTACAGTTACGACGAATAGAGGCTCGTACTTTCTGATGCTATGGATCAACGTTATATTCCATAATTTCATTTCGTGAGATGTTTGCGATTGTTAGACTAAGTAGCATGGAAAATTATCTTGGTAAATGTCTTTGCAGTACAATTTACATTAGCCTGCTACTGGTCGCCACGTTTGTGTTCGAATGAAGGTGATCAGACCAATAGAATATCTCTAAGGAAAATATATTCTCAGTAATTTCTTGTCCATATTCTTTGACAGGCAGTGTAATTCATTCATGCAGCGCACGAAATCCATATATGGCATTGGTACATCATTCCTGGCTTCTCGGGCCTGATTTGGCCCAAAGGATATCAGGGTCAACAAAGATGCAGTCGCGAGATATATTAAGCTCTTATAAACTCCTGATTTTCTCGCTCGCCAACGCGTGGCACAGACTCATCGTAAGCAGTCTGCATTAGCTTCCTGCCACGTGCATCTTTCTCAACTTTGACTGTGCCCATCAAACGCAGTATTGGTAGTGATAAGAACTACTTATAACCACTCGTTGAAAATTTAGCCTCTCTCATCCAGATTCATGGTGTGTTAGCTGTCGAATTCATTTTATTAGAAAGTTGTCAGCAAAAGACTCTTCGGCACCGATATACCGGAGTTATTTAAAAATGCATATAAAGCAGTTCGTACTCATCCCGTTACTCTATCCATATTTCAGTGGAATTTTCATGCACACGCAACTTTTACAATGCCTACCGAAGTTATGTGTCTTGCTTCGCTTGAGGTCGGCAAGTATCCGGTTCCGTCGACTGTCGCCAGGCGTGACCTGAGGCCTAACGACATTGAGGTCAAGATTATCTTTTGTGGTATCTGCCACTCTGACATTCACCACGTGCGCAACAACCGGGGACGCGAGGGCTACCCGATGGTTCCTGGACATGAGATAGTCGGCAAGGTTTTCAGTATCAACGGCCACTCCTTGTTCATAGCAGCAAGGAAATGGGCTTCGCGAGGATACATGGATCTGGATCTGGAAGATTATCCGGGAAATGCACTCATACAAGAGGTCCAAGAGAATCAAGTGAAATCCGCCCCGGTTTCGATGGGGCTCTTTGTATAGAATGCCGTATTTGCCTAGTCCAGTGTAGAACGAGAAGATATTCTAAGCACCTGGCGTTAGCTTGATTACTGGGAAATATCAGCTACTTATGATCGTCGTCTCCAGTTTCGGCCCTTTTTATGGCCCTGGCTAGACACTTCTGACTCTGCCAGTGGAACTGTCGAACACCTCAATGTTGGATGAATTTGGCTCGTGAACCAAAGGTTATGTTCTAAAACTCTCAATTTCACACCCCTGATGCGAATGGAAATTTATTAATGCGTCTGCCTTCGAGCTCATTGTCAAGAGCACGACACGACTGTGGGGACGGCATGAAAGAAAGTCTCCGCTCCATCTCGCCGTCGGTTAATATAAATTCTAAATACTAATCCTTACAGAAGCACAACTTTACCAATTTTAGCATCAAAAAAATACTGTGATTGATACCAGCCATCCTAGTTCAAACATTATTTTAATTTTAGCACGATATCAGGAAAATTATACGGATTGATATTGATAGTGATATCCGTGGACACTGATGTCCACGGGTACGAGCAACAAATTCGAAATGCGTACACTAATAATATCGGGAAGTTTAAGTGAGTTGCGAAATATTCAGTTGCAGGGAGAACGGATGTCCAATGGATCCCCAAATTCGTCCTGCGGCGATTTGGCCTGCGGTCATTGTGAGCGGAAGAAGCTTGAATCAGAATATGAATCTGATTAGCAGCAGCTGTTAAGCACTGCTGTTGCATTCCTCCTACCCTAACTTCTAGAATACGAATATTCGCAGTAATCGGCTTTATTCGATGTTTTCAATCTCATATCAATAAATATATATGGCGGACAGGGTTAGGGATATCCCTGATCGTCGGAACTAACCTTGGATGCGCAACCCTAAACCGCCAACGCAGATGGGAAGATCATTTTTAAATGTCGCGAAGTTTTTGCAAGATACAGAAAACAAGAATGTATTGGATCATCATTCTTATTGGATGCATGCCTCGTCGACTTAACCGCAGATTTTTCAGTATGCACTGATTAAAGCTGTTAAAATATTTCATATAGCAGAGTCATGACTCAGTTCCTAAATGTTTACACGATTTCAATATTTGTAACACTTGGTGGGGTCTTGTTTGGGTTTGAGATTGCCTCAATGTCTCTCATCGTCGGCACAAGGCAATACAAAGAATTCTTTAATAACCCAATTGGAATACAACAGGGTCTAATAACAAGTGCGATAGCTTGCGGTTCATTCGTCGGCTCGATATCGTCGTCGTTTCTAGCTGATAGGTGAGAGAGATGCCCCACAGATATTGAAGGACATGGTGTGTTTGACAGATTGCAGATTCTCGCGTAAGCTCACAATACAACTCGGCGCAATATTGTGGTGCATCGGTGCATGGTGTGTACGACAGAATTGTAAGAGTCGGCGAGGCTAATACATACCCGCAGCTTCCAATCAGCAGCTTCTGGAGTAGTGATGCTCATCATTGGTCGCGCAATCGCTGGTCTTTGTATCGGAATAACATCGACCGTCGTCCCAATTTACCAGTCCGAAATCGCCCCGCGGAAGATTCGTGGCCGAGTAGTATCGCTACAGAACTGCGCCCTCGGTTCTGGTCTTTTGGTTCAATACTTCATCCAATACGGGTGCTCGTTTATTAATTCTACTGCAGCATTCAGAGTACCGTGGGCCATCCAGACAATACCAGCAATATTACTATTTACCGTTCTTTTTTGGTTGCCTCGTTCCCCACGCTGGTTTGCGGCTCGGGACCGCTGGGGCGAGGCCTTGGAGGTTCTTGCGTTCCTACGCACGGCAAATCGCGATATTAATAATCCATTGGTACTTGCTGAATATAAAGAAATTGAAGGACAGATTTACGCCGAACGAGAATCCAATTCGAATAGCTACCGCAAGTTGGTGGGGAAGAGATTGCGTAAAAGGTTGATGCTCAGCATGGTGATTCAAGCGTTCACGCAAATATGTGGCATTAACTTTCTTATGTACTTCATCGTCAATATTTTACAATCGGTCGGCCGCCCAAATAGTCTTTTGACATCATCCATTTTGTACCTTATAGGCTTATTAGCGACAATTCCCGTCATGATATGGACCGACAGATGGGGTCGCCGTTCGTCACTACTTCTTGGCGCCATCTGCATGGCTTTCTGGATGTACTTGGCAGGCGGACTTTTTGCAACCTTTGGAGAACAAAATCCCGTAGCAAACGAACCATATACATGGATCATCGCCGGTCGACCTGGAATTAGTGGCTTTGTGCAGGCGAGCATGTACCTGTTCGTCCTGTCCTATGCTCTTTCTTGGGGTCCAGTTTCATGGATATATCCTCCAGAGATCATGCCACAGCTCGTCCGTGCGAAGGGTGTCGCGCTGGCTACTGCAACCAACTGGGCCTTTAATGCTGCTATGGGTGTCGCAGTACCACCACTTTGGCGTGCAATTGCATGGCGTCTGTTTAGTATTTTCGGGTCTGTCAATGTCGTTGCTTTTGTGTTTGCCTGGGTGCTTGTACCTGAGACGAAGCAGCGCACGCTGGAGGAAATGGATGGGGTTTTCGAGCACGGAGAGCCTTTGTGGCGATCGTTCGGGAAGGGGGCCAATTGTGATAGACTAGATATTCTGGCCAGAGAGATCGAAGTGACTGAACACCGAGGTTGGGGTTTACAACAGCTACTACCCAGGAATTGAAGTAGTCGTATTAGTATCCTTTTCCTAATTTTGTCACGTCGAAAACAAAACTTCGTGGCTGGTTGTGCTGTCATCGACAAAAATGAACTTCACAATCCGTTCCCCGCATAGTAGCTGTATCGCTATAACTCAGCGCGCTATTGGTGAGAGGTAGCTCTTACCCGGCACATATATCGCGAGACTAGAGCTGGCACATCAATCCCTGTCTCTGAAGTTTCAGTAGTAGAAAGGCTTCTTAATGCAGGGAGAGAGACGGGAGGAACAGACAAAAAATACGGAAACATACTGCAACCGAAGACGCGCCTAGGAATGGGAACCCGGAGCCTATGGCGACAGAGAAAGAGACATCCACGACGCAAGGCCGAATGGCCAAACAACCGAATACCGTTCGCTTTGCCTATACTATCGCCGATAATTGTCGGCGGCCTTTTCTTTGCCGATACTATCCCCGATATCACCAAATCGTGACTCTATAGTATCGGGAACAGTCCTGGGACCAATAGAATAGAAATTAAACTACACTCCTTGCAGTCCAGGTTCATTGGGAAGCGGTGTCATGTCTAGTAATGCCGCGTACGGAAATATATCTGGCTTTCTGACATCATTCCTGACTTTTCAGCCTTGAATTGGCTCCAATCTGTAGCAGGGTGAGTAAATATGCAGTCCCTAGCGATTAAGTTTGAGGCTCTTGTGAAACTCCTAGGTTGACCCGGTTTCCCGCTTACTAACGCTAAGTCCAGACAGTGTAAGCAGGCTGCATTACCACGTGCATCTCACCATGGACCTTGAACCCGCAGTAGCGAAGAGAGGGGCGATCCTAGGTTTAACTTTCTTCCTATATTGGGATCCAGGGAAAGTTAGTAATCATTTTATTTACAAAAATTAACGTCATCTTCTCTTCGGTCGTCACCAAATCGGACTCGAAAAAATGCATATAAAGCAGTTGCACTGAGTGGTCTTACAACATATCGGTAGAATTTTCATACTCACGCAAAACTATACAATGCCCACCAAAGTTAAGTGTCTTGCTTCGCTCGAGGCTGGCAAGTATCCCGTTCCGTCGACTGTCGCCAGACGTGACCTGAGGTCTGACGACATTGAGATTAAGATCCTGTATTGTGGTATCTGCCACTCTGACATTCACCACGTGCGCAGCAACTGGGGACCCGACGGCTACGGCTACCCAGTGGTTCCTGGACATGAGATAGTTGGCAAAGTTTTCCGTGTTGGCCTTGAAGTTTCTAAATTCAAAGTTGGAGATTCTGTTGGTGTGGGTTGCATGGTGGACTCATGCCAGACGTGTGCAACCTGCAAGAATGACCGGGAGCAGTATTGCAACTCCACGACGTTCACTTATGGGAGCCTCGACCGTCGTGATGGCTCTCGCACTTATGGTGGTTACACCGAGACGATTGTTGTCACAGAGAAGTTTGTGCTTTCCATCCCGGAAACCCTTGACCTTGCTGGGGCAGCACCACTCCTTTGTGCTGGCATCACAACTTATTCCCCGCTCCGTCGCTGGGATACCCATCCTGGCTCGAAAGTCGGCGTTGTTGGCCTTGGTGGTCTCGGTCATATGGCTTTGAAGCTTGCTAAAGCTATGGGCGCGGATGTTACTCTCTTCAGCCGTTCTCAGGGAAAGGCCGAGGATGCTAAACGACTTGGGGCCGATCAGTTTGTAATATCCAGTGACCCTGAGCAAATGAAGGCTGTAGCTGGCCAGTTCGATCTGATCATTGATACAGTTCCGTACAACCACGACGTGAACCCTTACGTTAAGGCTCTTGTCCCTGAAGGTTCCCTTGTGCTCGTTGGGTATTTTGGCCCTTTAGAGCCCACAGTTAATTCAGCCCCTCTTGTGCTGCGGAGCCAGAATTTGGCTGGTTCGCTTATTGGAGGAATTAAGGAGACCCAGGAGATGCTTGACTTTTGTGGCCAGCATAAAATTATGTCCGACATCGAGGTGATTAATGCCCGGGATCTGCACTCTGCTTATGAGCGCCTGGTGAAAGGTGATGTTATGCAGCGATTTGTCATCGACATTACCACTCTTTAGATCTAAAGTTTTAATGTATTCCTTAATAGTACTTGTTTAATGGTCATGTGACCATACGTCATCTTAGCTAGTTTTGTCGACGACAGCCGAGTTTTCACTAAGGCAGGTGGTTGACACTAATTTTCGGGTTCTCAGGTGCCTAGCGAACGACTATATATGTCGTTCTAATGTATGCAATGCACGGGTACCATTTGGGCACAAAATAATCCTTTTGTGTAGTGGCGATTGGGAGGGTGTCTACACCTATCAGTTGTCCCCCTTTGGGAGACCATTGAAAACAATCAATCTTCCACACACACACACAGAGTAGTCATTAGTTAGCTCCAAGAGCATTTAGTGACAATCTATTATCTTTTAGTGACCAAGTCTAACTCCCAACCGGACATCACCTAATTTCCTTAGCTAGGAAATTCCCGTACAGAAAGTAGAGCGCACTTAGTGTGCTCCTGAATGTCCTTTGATAACCGGGATAAAGAGCTTGCGATCTTTTCGGGGCCTCACTGAAAGGACATTTAGTGACCACGTCATAGAAGGGTTAGTGATACAATCACTAAATCGAGGTTCTACAGACTCCTAGCAAGAAGTAAAAGAGGAAGTGTGCTCAGGGCACCTGACGTCGATTTATGCGCTGTCGAGTCAGTCTAGTTATTGATTCCAGCAGTACAGCTATTTTGTTAGGTAGCCTTCCTAGACCTCTCCCTACGAACATCATTTAGTGTGCCGCCATGGACACTAAATACGGACCTTAATATGGAGTTCTTGAACTCCGCCTCAACGATCCTGTCGTCCATTCCAGCAATCATCAAACAACAACAAGAACTTCCCAAAGCAACTTTAGCAGTCAGCAACGAGACAACAAGCCTAGGTATCCTACTGGTAAAAACGATAAGGGGGAGACGGTTTGTTTTCAATGTGGTTCCACGGGCCACCGTGTAACCGACTGTCCTGAGCAGGGAATCCCACCAAGCAAGGTTCAAACTATACAGTCTGCAACTATTGCCGAACTTACAGATTCCTCGGAAAACGAGTATGGCCTTCCTCTGGCCCGGAGGATGGTCCAACGTTGAGGGCAACTTTTCATCTTCAGGTTCCAGGATACGTTCGTCGCATGGGTCAAATTAGTCAAGTCAATTGACCTGGATACTTGTTGTAATTGACAACCCCGAACCCTGAGTGTGATGACGCCGGGGTAATGTGCTAACTCTGGGAAGCTCCGCGAGTAGTGTGATGACTATGCGGATAATGTGATGTGCTCCCAGAAGAGTGTAATAGCTATGTCATTAGATCATTGTATTAGAAAGTTGATCTAATATAAGAAGAAGCCTGATGCCTAAGAGAGAAAGGGGCAGGCTTCAGTATCAAGCCAATTATTACATTCCCTTATTATTCTATTGTGACCCCTCCTGTCTTTTCTCGTAACACACATAGGATCTATAACAACACAGTCGAGACGGCCATCACGATGCGCCCAGGCGCCCGCTGGGGAATTCTGTCCCTTCGACTACGAGACAGGTCTCGCGGCCGCACTATGAATCGCGTCATCACATCATTGACTAGGTAAAGGGAGGGTGGTCGTTTGAGACTAGGCAGCGAGCGCTATGTCGTCAGCTTCTGGTACTTGACGGCGTGACCACGTTACACGCAGAGATGGTATATCTTTGGGCTGGGTCCTTGCGGTCGCCAAGATCCTGAATCAGTAACATCAAGAGATTAATTGGGCTTAATTGCTCCCCGTCTAGGACTCACATTTGGGTCAACTTAAACTACTTAGAGCCTGCACCGTCAGTCGAATAAAGTGTGACTAAAACGTATAACATCCCATCCTGACCATGATAGGCCGTTGCAAATTAACCAGCGTAAAAGACCCAGCGAAGGAGATTCTTTTCAAGACGGTCCTGAGTTGTGAGTTTCTCCTTATTACCCCAGAGGCTAACTCTAGTAGACTTTTCGGCAACAACAACTGGCACCCTAACATCAGGCGGTAGAATCCCATGCTTCTCCTTCATATGGAGTCGAATATTAGTGGTAGAGGTCTGTCTTTTTGAGACTGTTGTAGACCAGTTACATTGCTTCCAAGTATCCTTGTTGAATAACTGTACACCGGACTTCTCGGTCAATGAACCTCTTCGTTTTATTCCTCCTCTCATTCATAAGGAAACCCTTTTGCCTGAAGATAACCGCACAGCCATTCATTTTTGTTGAGGTTTTGGGTAGGAAATTTGGGAACTTGGAAGCTGCGATTGGAATTTGAGAGTCTGATTCTGAAGGCAGTACCTTATCGTCTAGAAATTCGAGACAAGAATTGACATCTGCACTAACTGCTGCTTGACTGAGGGAGTGAGGTAGAGATGATTGGCCCGAAGGGGATGCCGGTTTGCCGGTTTTGAACACGGACACAGCGAAAGTGAAGTCGTATAAGAATTGCACAGAATCCTGACTAATTTAATTATCTCGGTTAGAGACAGAATTGTCATCCTAGCGACATTAATGCCAGTACCTTGGTACAACCCCACGGACATGCCGCCACGCTGCGTCCAGAGCTTGTACAACTTCCTCTGGCAGCACGTCCTTCTCAATGTCTACCAAATTCTGCTCTAGCTGTTTCGCACTACTCGCGCCAACGATAATAGCATCACCTAGCTCTTTCTTTAACTGCGAGTGATGCGTCAACCACCTCAGCGCGCATTCCGCCTCCGTGAGTCCATGCTTCTTCGCGACCGGGCGAATTATATCCAACGCGTCGAAATAGAAATCGTTCCAGTAACGCTGATGATGCAAGCTACCCTGCCATCTCTTTAGGTCAAAGCGCGAGCCCTCCTCGAACTCCTTCGTGTCGCGGTAATAACGGTCCGTCAGGAAACCACCGGCAAGAGGCTGGAACGCATATAAGGACATGCCGTAGTGGCGTAGACAAGGGAAGAGCTCGGGCTCGATGGAGCGCTGCAGCGCATGATATACGCCTTGATATACGCTCGGCTTGATCCACCCGTGCTTGTCACAGATCTCGCATATTTGCGCCACTTCCCACGACATGTAATTGCTGATGCCGAAGCGTTCGAAGAAGCCCTCCTTATGGAGATTGTCAACTTCACGCAACGTCACCTCGAAAGGCGTACTTCGGTCTGGCCCATGTAGGTACCACATATCCAATTTAATCGTCTTTAGAGCCTCGAGACTGCGCTTGAGGCCCTCGCGAAGGTCTGTGGCTTGTGCGAGTAGACTTCGGGGGAAATAACGCTCAGTCTGCCTGCCGTCGGGTAGAGCTTTGTGTCCATATTGAGTCCCCGCTTCTGCCATTGGGCATTTCCAATATACTCTTCCGACGAGCCTTGACCGTAAAGCCGTGCAGTATCAACTTCGGAGTGGCCATGCTTCTGAAAGACGTCGAGGATCGCTGCAGTCTCCTCAAGCGTAGTCACACGAACTCCTTCGAGGCCTGAGAATCGGATTAGTCTAAATAACCACTTTTGATCCAATTGAGACTAACCCGGCCTTCCAATCGTCATGGCGCCAAAAACGACATTGATAGCACTTTTCTGTAAGCCGCTCATTTTTATCTGTTATCAAAAGATGTCAAGTGTGTAGAATTTGAATCTCTGCTATGGATTTGGAAGCAGATAACGCTGCAATGATTACTGGTTTAGGGTTAAATCAAGTCCGAAGCCTATTCCGTAGCGAGCCGAAATTTCGGCCGATGCGGTTAGGGTTTAAGCCAACTTTCGCGAATAACATTTACTCACCGTATTCCTGAGGGCAAGACGCCAATATACTTTAAGGAAATTCATGAAGAGTAATCTAGCTATTATTGTCTTTGGAAGTAGCATATAATTAGGGGTGTACATGAATAACGACTTTACGAAGATTCGTACGTTGAATACGAACAAGTCGTTGGCTGCTTATATAGTATTCGTACGAATAAAATAGATATTATTCGTATTATTTGTAACATAGCTGTAAGCGGATTGGCTGATGCAGATCCGGATACAAATCCGCTATTTGCCTGTATCAGAGACATATGAGATCTCGGCATAATAAAGTTCCTTTCTCGTGCCCATAGAACACAGTAGAAAAATAAAAATCCTATTTTTTCAAGAAAATCGCATAACTATTATGCACGAAATTAACGCACTCTTCACTTCTATTTTTCGGTAATTTTCGACAAAATCGTTTTTGCTGCATCCGCCTGTGTCTTACCAATGTCCTTTGCAATGACATCAAATGCTTCGATTAACTGCGGTACCGAAATCCCCACGTTCAAGCCAATACCGATATGAGCTTGTAACTGCGGCTCTACGCTACCCATTGCAGCTAATGCAGATATAGTGACCAGCTCCCTCTGTTGATAGTTCAATACATCACTGTCAAATATGTGGGCAAACAAGTGTACTTTCAGAAAGGCATCGATACGTGGCGCAAATTCACCAAAGCCTGGCGCAGGTTTGGTCTGAGGCCTTCCGGTGAGCTCAGCCAGTACTTTGCGTCCTCGCTCATAATCGTCGGTCGTGTCAGTAAGCGGACTTGCATCTTTGCCTACGACATCGCTAACCCCTTGGGCCTTCCGATCCTCCAAAACACCCATAAAGGTGCCGATTCCATTCAAGCTTCGTGGAAAGCCTATATACGCATACAGGTGTACCAGGACTTCCTTGATTTCGTTCACTGTCAACCCGGCATCTAATCCAGCCTTGAGTTCGGATTTGAGGTCACCCAATTTGCCAACGGCTGTTAGTGCCGAAATGCTTACAACTCTTCGCAGTTGCATATTTAGAGCTGTAGTGAACACTTGAGCATTCATGGTGTTGTGCTAATCGCCGACAACAAAAATAGACATAAAGTAAAGACGAAGGAATGTCTTTAAAATCCTTATAAAAAGTGAGAAAATAATCACGTAACAAGCTATGAATTATACTTACAACTAAAAAGGCAGCAGAAGATTGAGAAATCAACAAGCGATCCCCACCACACAGCCTTTATGAAGCCTGTCGGCCAGGACAAATTAACTTTGGAGATTCTCTGTTGACTTTGGAGATTAAGGTAATAATTTTTCCCTTTTATACATATTTATGCGGGAGCAAGTATCGCTAAATGTACGCGAGTACGCATTATACTTTTACTGAATTACCCGGCTAATCGAGCTAGAGTGTGGGGCATCATAGTAAACATTTGAATTTGAAGCGTACTGTAAGTGCGTTCTGGGAACCTTGCGACACTAAATCCGAGCGGTTTCGGCCGGCGGGCATTGTGGCTGAGGGCTAATGCAGCCTGCTTACGCGCCAAACGCTAACACTCGTGCATTATCTTTCGGTCGGAAGCAGGATCAGAACCACTTGTTCATTTCATAATGCACCATGTTGTCATATTCGGTCTGTACAATTGGGCGGTTAATCTCCATTCATACTCAGAAGTCGCCACATGAACCAAGTCCGAACAGACTCTTACTCATATCGTTTCAGAGTTCAGGGGTTGACTATATATTTCCCAGCCAAGCCGCTGACTACGACTGTTCTTTCGCGCAAACATGAAGAAGATTATGCAATACTCCCAGGGTATGATTTGGCACAACAATAAGCCACGGTTATCTCTTTCAGGTGAGGTCGATGGATTTTTGTATTCTCCACCTGGAAATTAATCGACTGCAGTTGACAATTCTATTGTGACGGCGGGAAGTCCAGTATCAGGCATTGTTGACTTGGAGCTCGATAGGCCTATAATCGTCGATGCCATCACGGTACGCTTTCGGGGAATTTCAATGACGACTGAATTGAAGTACAGCGCTCCTTCATCTTACGGTGGGTATATATCTGCTCAACAGAACGAAGTAAAGGAGTGGCACGTTCATGTTGATTTAACTACTATGTTATTCGAAGGAAAGAGAGATGCGGCACTTCCTTCGGGCCGGTATAGACTACCGTTCATAGTCAACATTCCAATTTTTTCGAGATGCGACTGCGTGACGCGTTTGGAGGAGTATAGGTCCCGACGACATACCCACTTGTGGACTTGTACGGGAGCGGTATCCAGAACAGTCGGTGACACCCCTCTGCCGCCTTCATATGAGGATAAGCGTGGCCAGTACGTGCGGTACGAGATTATGGCCGTTGTGGATCTGCCCCGAAAAGTGGAAAAGATATCCCTGGTCAGAAACGTCATAGTCATCCCAGTGACCCTGATACACGCGTCTGATCCTGGCTGGAGCAACTTTAGTAGACTGGCCGGAGCGACCTCTGATGATAGTCTTACATTTACCTTTAAGAAAGTTCGAGAAATTAGCTTCCAAGATGGACCAACTCGGCAGACCGATGGCAGGCTTCGGAGCTTTATAATACCCCAGTCGAAGAGCCATGTTCAGATCCCAACAAAATTGCAAGTCAGCATTGCTAATGACGGTCAAGCATCCATTATGGAGCCGCTGAAAGTGCAGATACTTATACACCTTCAGGCTAATAAGATATTGTGGGCAGATAGGCCAGTTAATTTCACTCTTACTTCAATGAGCGTCGTCATGAAATCTCTTACATCACGTCTGACGGATATTGAAAAGCCAGTGTCTGTAGCCAGAAATATTCTATATCAAGGACATGCATTGGACATTCCTTTGAGAGCAGAGTCGGCCAGTGGCTCTCTGGGCTTCCGCCTAGATCCGGACGTGTTTACTGACCTCGATATATCCAAAATAGTTCCCAGCTTTTATTTATTGAACTTGTACCATCATCACCAACTGGAAGTTACGGTCGGTTTCTCTCTCAACGGCAGTAGTAACAGGACCGTTTCATGTGTCTGCCCAATAAAAGTCATCTCTGGCGTGGACTATGACCTGGATACGGAAAGGCTGATGCCCCCCCGCTATAATACTGGGCAAGTTCGGTTTAAAGGAGAGGTGCTCACATTATAATGACTTCCTATCGAGATGTAGACTTACATTCCTGTTCGCAGGGTTTGCAATGAAATAGGGCGCCTCTCCGGTGTTCATCCACTGAGCCATCTACGACCTCGTCTACCGCGCCGGTTTCACATCCTGGCACCTCACCTGGACAAGGCCGTCCATTTTCAGCGCACTTTCCCTCTATTATTTATTGACTGACATGCCCGACCGTGACTCACAGTGGCGTCTCTACCGTTTTCCATGCTCTCCATCATCTCGCCCACGCTCTCCATCGTCAGCGCGGCTGTCAGCTTCAAATTGCCGTCTGTCCTCGATTTCGCTTTCAGCGTATCATTAGAGCTTACTCACGATCCTATTCTTGAGTGCCCCAGCGTTTCTTTTTCACTCACTGAAGATGGGTGCCCGGCCGCTTCCCGGCCCAATCCTGAAGACGATCGTCGACATTGGACGGAAACCCTATTCTGCGAGCAGACACGGGCGCGACTGGATCACTGCCCGGTCGCCCTTGTGGCCCAGGAGCCGAGATGGCGTGGAAGGTCGAGCGTCAGCCAGGCCCAATGGGTCCAAGAGGGTTGGTTTGCTGATGTACAGGGGCCGTCGGGTGCACAAGGACCGCCAAGTGACCCTGGTCCAGATTGAGTAAGACGTTTAGGTCGGCCTCGTTCGTGTCATCAAGTCGTGTTGATAGGGTAGACTGTAGATGTATCATTTGCTTGAAAGCATTTAAGAAGTGAAGTAGGACGATGCCGAATTCTAGTTGAACAAACGTCAAGTATTGCTCTTGACAATGAACAAAATTACAGTATTGAAGTCGTCCCGAGCACCATGAATCTCAGTAAATATTGCCACTGAGATCCAGGTACAAATTGTGTCTCTGTCTCGCGTTGATTTCACCGACTGAAAACATCTCGTTCCTGAAGTCAGCAGCATCTTCTTTTTATTCTTTCCGCTTTTATCGGTCTTCGCGCTGGCCTACGGCCGATGGATTTCTACGAGAAAGTAATGAAACGAGAGATCATTCCTACCAATCGGGATGAGAAATGGAGGTACCATGCAGAACAGCTTACAGCAGGGCCAGGGGCTCTATAGGCATCGCACTTTGACAGCCCTCCTATAGCTATGCCAAAGTCTAGCCATTTCATTTATTTCTACCTATTATTCCATGATTATTTTCTCATATACTTCTTATATTTACTCTTTTCATGCCCCCTATTAAGTGCCTGTCACCGCATAGAACCTCGTGTTGGAAACCAAGCACTGGGGACCGTAACCCTCTATCCAACTCTATCGGCAGGAACCCCGCTAACTAGGATAAGACGCCGTGTATCAGTTTCGGGAAAATGTCGGGAACCTTACATGGAAACCGAGACCTGGGGGACCGGATCCTAACTTCGCGTAAATGAGGGGTTTTCAGGTGGAATGCGGGGTCTCTCCACCTAACAACGTTGTCATGATTGGCTTACCAAGGTAAACGCCATACTCCACCGAACAGAATGCTACATTCTGTTAATGCTACATTCTGACCGGACTGTCAGTTATCCTGATCACAGAATTTGTTCCCGTTAGGCGGTCGTAGTGCGCTCGGATATAAAATACTCGCGTAGGTAGGAGTCGGTTGCGAAGGAGATAAAGGTTGCAAGCTAATCCTGCACAGATTGCCACCGGCCATTCTAGCTCGAAAGGGGAAAGAGCCATTCGGTCGGCTAATTGAAGTCTGGCTCTCGACCAAACTAAATGGCTAAAGTGCCAGCATCTTGCATCAGCCGGCTTGGCAAATGATACATAAGCAATCACTATATCCTTGCGGGAACTATAACTCCCAACCTCTCAAATTCTAATGTAAACCTTAAATTTATCCCAAAACACCCGACGCAATCGAATTCCGGGGAAATCAACTCATTCTAAACAACTGGTGGGATTTTCAAGAAGTAAATTGGGAGCTTAGGTAAGAGACGTTTCAAATTTAGTACCCTAGAGAACGTATAAAGGCATGGGACATCCCCCTATACCCTCTGGCTTAAACTGGAGTAATCGCAGAATCAACCAATATGTTGTCAATGGCTAAATTCTCAAAAGTTGCGGCCATGTTGGCTATGTTTGGCCTATCTCTTTCCGAAAGCAATATTACTGATGACACTTACTTCTACGGCCAGTCAGAGCCGGTTTACCCATCGCGTAGGTTTCGACATGGTAAATGATTCTCTGAGCTCAAACTGAAAAACTTTACAGCAATCGGCACTGGGAACGGAGATTGGGAGGTAGCCTATGGTAGGGCTGCAGCCCTGGTTGCACAGATGACCGTTGAAGAGAAAGTATGTCAGCAGCTTTTAGATTTTCCTTCTTTTTCTTTGATTCAATGTCCGCTAATATCAATTTTTAGCATAATCTGACCTACGGGGTGCCCTCCCCAAATGGTTGCGGGGTTCTCACTGCTGATTTTACTTCAGAATCACTGCTGCCTGGTACAAGATGGGACAAGACAAAAACTCCAGTCCCGGAGTCGGAATGCCCTACAATCTAAGCGAACCGCACGTCGCCGTCAACGCTCTTGATCCTGCTGCGAAGCCTGTTATTTTCGACAGCGCAGTAGAGGGTCATATACTCGTGAAAAATGTGAAGAACGCCCTCCCTCTCAAGGCCGCCCGCATGATCTCAGTGTTTGGGTATGATGCGAAATTACCCGACCAGAATATGCCTGACACCGCCCCTGTTAGTCCCTGGGTAGTCGGGTATGAATCAGCCTTGATTCAGATGGCCAACGCCTAACGTAAGTCGTGGCGTAACGCGGGTAGTGGCGTAACGCGGGGGATTTTTTAGGACCCTCCTCCTAAACCTTGAATTACTCAACAATGGTTCGCCGCAAAAGCCTATCTACTGCACAGCGTGATATTCTAATAGATGAAGCTTTGTTAGATATCCAATCTGGTAAGTACAAATCTGCGTACGAAGCAGAAAAAAGATCCTAGGGCTTCCTAAGAGTTCTGTGACGCGTCGCGTCAACGGAGGTTTGTCGCGTTCTCAAGCCCGCCAACAACAACAAAAACTTTCCTACGCACAAGAGAATGTACTTCTTAAGTGGATTAAGGAATTGACAATAAGTGGTTATTCTCCAGGGCATCGGTTGTTGAAGGAGATAGCCGAGGAACTTCGTACGAGACGAACGTACGATTTAGACGACGCGC
>JAJLTP010000100.1:0-28266 GCA_030568275.1 Lipomyces orientalis | reverse complement strand
AGGTCGACTATATATCGTACAATGGTAGCTTCCTCTAAGTTTGTAAGCTTTCGCGAATTGGCCGGGATATCGTGTCGTGATGGTGTGCCCTTCAAACGTGACCTCAGAGTAGATTCGCTAACAGAGTAGATCGCTGCGGCACGTCTTTTACTAAGATTCGGGTCTCGGTCAATGGCCTTGATGGCAATATTCAATCTGGCTTCGTTTGAAATTGATTCCATTCTGTTTGCGGGGGAATCAAGGGTTTAAAATTGGACTGTGTCAATTTCTATGGAAGTGCGCAGCTCGCTTGGGTGCGCAGCTCGCTTATGGACTACGTTATATATATATATATATTTAATAATGAAGTAGATAAAGAAATAATGTAGTCGGCAATCGAGGAGTTCTCACATGATCCCAAATTGTGCTAGAAATTAAATTAAATTACCAAGTCGATCCGGGTAGGAAAGTCGCAGCTGCTGCTAGTTCCCCTCAGTTCAAGTTCAGCCTAAATGTAGAAGCTCGCAAACCCGAAGTATTGGTCGCAACCAGTGGCCGGGCCCTCGGCAGGTCCAGCGAGTGGCTACTGGAAAATTCTCCGCAGTCGTCTCGACATGGAGTCTGATTGGTTGGGTCGAGGGAGTGACATGGCGAGGAGAATTTGCGATGCGGGGAAATAAGAGCGCAGCGGTACTGTATTTAAAGTTCAGTAGTCAGGGGCTGACAGGGATTTTCGGAAGGGTCAGTTCAGGACCGCGAAGATCTACCGCCAAATCAGAGCCCAATCGGTGGCCCGAGAAGCAGCAATAATTGAAGTTATTTTACTGACTTGGGAATGGTTTCTACATTACGCGGGAAAATGGAGGCGATCTGAGCTCAAACTCCATATTTATCTCTGGGTTAGGGCTTAGGTGATCGCAGAGAGCTTCCACGGAGTAAGAGACGAACTGGACAAATTGCTCATTCCAAATTAGGCGGAGCATCCACGGCGAGTAAAGACGTTCGAACTGATGACGCGCGACTACCACTGGTCTGGTATGCGACGGTATATCGCGCCGGTAAGTCGCCAACTGTGAAATATGTGACCGGATTGCACAGTTCGGTTATGTTAAACAATCCCGTATCATCTTTGGACGGATATTCCGTGGGCGTTATCGTCGGATCACCTGAATTAGAAAATCATAACTCGATCCTGGTAGTGCAGTATCGATCATCACACACACCGAACAACCCACAGACGCAGCAGAATCAAAACAACCACAGCAACCCAACCACAAGTGCCCGCGACTGCCGACCACAACCGGACAGAGTGTGAGGGATTGGCAGTCGGTCAACCCTGAATACTATATGGACGAGAAAGCTTGTGGCTTATGCCGATATATTTTAGAATATTAACTATGAGGACTCGACGGGGATTCAGCGCACAAATATTCCTTCCTGCGCCCCCGTCCGAGCCTCTACAGACCAATAAAAACATAGACATTACAAAAGAACCAATGAAAACTTTTACGATTACAAACAAGTAAACAAACAAACAACAAAGAAAACCGAGCACCCGAGGCGTAGCCGATGGGCCGAGGATCCGATATCCGAGGCTCTCCGGCGGAGTACACCGGAAGGCACCGACAGCACCGGCGGTCGCCGATGGGGTACGAGACCCTCAGGATATGATTCCTGACACAGAGATCGTCCTTCGTGCGGCGGTGATGATGCTCTGAAACCATCAAGTAGGGCCAGGGTCAGGTCATCGCCCACATGACTACTTCTTATAACACTGCTACAATGGCGAACGAATAGCAAACAGATGAACAATGACAAACGTCCCGGCAAGGAACTGTGGGTAGGAAGACGAACAAGCACAACCTCGCAAATCTAGCGGCGCACCCGGCACGGTGGGTCGGTGACAAGCCCTCAGACCCTAACCCTCAGATGGAGCATACATTCCATGCTAAGTACTTACAAACGACTGCGTGGGGTTGAGGAGAGTATCTCGCGGGCTAGTCTCATCTTCCAGGCGATAACTATCAAGTACTACAGTCGCAGCTTTGCCAAACCAGGTGTCTTCCCCTAGCTGCACTGGTCCAAATGGATTCGCTAGCAGTTGAACCCGCAGGGCGAGCTCGACGTTCTGTATTGCGGTCCTATTGTCCCGACTGTCGCGTAGTATTTGGTTGATGGCCGTTCGCAACGGCCAACTTCGATGATGAAAATCGCAATTCCGACTCGGCAGCGGAGCGCAAAAATTGCAAATGATATAGCGCTCTCAGACTCGGATAGGTCTGTGAGAGACCTACTTCGACGGCAATCATCGAAGTGTGATTTGCCATCGGTCCCGTTTCTTCCCTTGTGAGATACCGTAAGGCACTATCCCCATTCCTTGTTGTGGATGTGTCCCCAGTGTCACGAGTATTTCTTATGGTACTAGAGAGATGACGCTTTGTGCTTGCATCGAGGCCTGGCATCATTTTGACTTCATAAGCGATCTTGCCGAGCAACTGACCCACCATTTCGCCATGAAGCGGACTCGGGACAGCGAAGAGGATTGCAGCTTTTCGAGTACCATCGTACTGAAGCCTAGGGGATCTAAAAATTTGTCTCAGCAACTGTACAGTTGGTCAACAATGAAATAATCATACTTCGCGCCTTCTTCTTCGAGGACCTGTAGCACACGTTCATATCGGATCTACTCGCCTGTATTTCGATTTGAGTGTCTGGAGAAAGAGAGCGCCTCACAGTGTCCAACAATTCAGAATGTTCCATAAAAGTGCTTTAGCCTAGGGCTCCCACGGACAACACGACCTCAACCTCTGTCGTTGCCAGATCCTGGCAATATGCATGCAGTTGGGGGCACTTGATCACACCCTGTGACTGGTAGAGCTCCATATCTGTCACCGATCGAAAGTTGGACGGAGATGGCTGAAATCAGGCGAGGCGTTCTTGGTGGATAGACATCTAAGCGTTCTCAGCGCCTCAGACATGCTACGAATTTAGGAGGACGAAAATGTTGAAATGCGATCATGGGCAGACGTTTGGCGATTTGGATTTGGACTACACACCTGTTTCAAAACAAAGGCACAACAAGATTGGGAACCGACCCAGAACGGCAGGAACCCATTCTGTGACGTCATAACTGTCGAGCTTTCGCACCTGGGCAGGTTCCAGTAAGCCTTTATGTTTGATCCGTCACCCCTCCGTGGCCATCATCTTGGTTAATGGTTATGCGAGCATAGTAGATAGCGCAAAATCAGTTTCCGTTGGAATCTGATGAGTCTGAGTGATTCTTAAGAAGCAATTTACGGAGATTCATAGAAAAAGATTTCGAGGCTAAGTTGTCTCGCAGAAGTCAGCCTGGGTGGGTCTGGAAGAGACTGACCCGTTCCGAAGTGACGGTAACTAGCAAAGCAAACTTAGGTTGGACATTAATAATGTAACCACTAGTTACCAGCGGAGCCGTTTGCGACTTAGTGTGAACGTAAATTTCTCGACGGCGAAAGGAGTCAGGAAGAAAAAATCGAGGTACACAAGATTGGGATCCAGAATGCGGTCTTGTCTAATTTAGAGACTGGCGAGTATGTCTGAGCACTAACAATTTTGCCCCTGAAATCCAGGATGGCCCAGTGCGACATGTCTGCAAGCTCACCCTTTCAAAAAGTCGTGGACCAACTCGAATTGGTTGATATTACAACACAGCTGCAAGAGAAGAGGCACAATAATTGCGGAACGACCCTGAAAGCTCTCATATGACTGGAACCCAGCCTGACGAAGAGAGTGACTTCGAACAAGAGCGTTCGCAGCTTGGCCATGCAAGGAATCGGCTGCAGCTGGGGGTGTGTGTTAGATCGACAACACCTGTAAGGTTAGGATAAGGGGAGATATAGTGAAACATAAATTGAAGTTAAATGAGGGTGCAGCCCTCGACATAAGATTGTATATATATAGACGGGACAAGATCCACAGGGGAAATACAGAGAACAGGAGAACCAAGTCTACAGTAGTGTTCTGACAGAAGGCCATTATCATCAAGGAGGTGCATCGAGCGTTGGCAGTAATCCAGTGCAGCTCGCCGTCTCAGCCGACTATCAGGTCTACTTCGACGGCCTCTCCCAAGAACTTTGCATACGTCAAGCAGCTAAGGACTACACGTGTGTTCGACTACCTCAGCGCGACTTGGATTGATGACATGGTCCCGAGCTCCAGGGAAAGACACTAGTTGGAGCATATCCTATCGGAAATGACTCTGTAGAGGCTTGCATCAAGGTGCTGCGCAAGTCTAAGAACAGTAAGAAGACACCCCGCGTGGGAACCCAGAGATGAGAGATCTCACTATGACACCCTTTAAGCCGGAATATATCCATCATTTCCCATATTCCTAGCGGCAATAACCCGAAGATCGTTCAGATACAGATGAGTGACTTGAGCCGGATTTTGACCCGCAGGCTGGTTAGGACCAAAGAGTTGGTGCCTGGTTATCGTAATTTGTTGTGATACAGCGAAAGCGGGAGCTGGTGCTGGAAAAATGATCTATATTAGCTCGTTAGGGTCCAAATTAAGCCAATAGATCTTAGTCACAGCTTACCTCATGCTGGAGAAGCCGTAGATTTCCAGCGACATCGAGGTCGAATACTTCAATGTCTCCCTTGACTCGTTTATTCGCATTTTTGGTCCATTTTATGATAAGGATCACTTGAACGAATCCTTGTCCACCACGCAGCCATAGGTCTCGATCATTGTGTAGTTGCGGTCTACTCTCACTCCAGCCACTTTCGAAGACTAAGGTTGGTAAACGAGACCCAATCGGTGTGACACAGTAGTCTGGCTCCTTACGCGATTCTTGGTAAGGGGGACCGAAGGTCTTGAATGCTATTGAATTTGAATCAACATCTTCAATAGGAACTAAGGTTGAAGGCAACTAGGTCACTCACTGGTACCAGGGTAGCGTTCCAGACTCGCCTTCTCTTGTGTCGTCAAAAACCCAGAAACCAGCATCTGATCCAAAGAGTTCTCAAACCAAGGGACGTGAGAGTCGTGGACCTTAGTTGGCATTATGACGACTCTGAGGTTTTGAAGCAGCGAGTCGTAACCGAGCCTAGTATTTTTGATGACAGTCAGAGAATATTCGTATAGCTGAGCCTTCAAATACTAACCTATATGGTGCATGCTCTGCACGACGATCGAGCTCCGCAGCAACGCTGTGAGCTGTTCCAACGTCGACGGCTTGATATTCTAGGACACGCTCCTCCGTCGCGTTCGATAACTCAGAAAGAATCAAATTGAGCAACTTATTCTTAGATAGGGTTGGGTTGGTGTCAGAACGTAGAGTAACTCGTCCGGACATGCAATTGTCGAGGATCTCTGACGACTGAAACTTTGCCTGGTTCTCTTCAACCGTCTTGAGAGCAGACTTTCGCTCTTGCTGAGCTGAGTTGTGGTCTAAAGACTGAGAACCAACAGGTTCTCCGGCGGACATGGTTGAAAATCAAGAATCTTGGGGATGAAACAGTCAAGGACGAAAGGGTGGGCCCGCCTCTCATGCGGGTCAGGTAATAAGGAGGAACTATAGGTGGACTTGTGGACATGCCGCCCGCGACCGTCCTGGATTTCAAGTGCAAATTGTTTGTGCTCAGAAATACTCAAACAGTATGAAAGTTACACAAGGGAGCATTCTGGATCCAAACTCGTTGACACTAAAACTTGCACAGACCGCTCCTCTATTCACCGTCCTAAGCCCAAAATAGCTTCACTACCGACACAAGGTTAGAACTAACAAATTCTTTAAATCTGACTTACATGCTGCCAGTGTCATGCGCACATTTTCGCAACGGGTAGTATCACGCAGGTTCAAGCTGAAGCTTCATACTGGGAGGAAGCTACCCTGATGTCTGGCCAGCTCTCAGTTTTTGAGTGTATCCCTTACAGGAAATGCTGTTTCTCAGGATGGCTTGTAACCCCTGAGTATTGGATCACAGGAATCCTAATGATTCGAGATGAAACCCTGAACCCTGAACCCTGTTATGATTGCAGTTTTGGAGAATATAAGATCAAGCAAGCTGGCATCTAGTCGGACGAGATGCATTTTGCTGGACTTGTGGCCAGATCAACAGCACAACAAGAGAGACACAAAAGTGTATCAAGGTCACCTTGAATTTGCATACCACTCAGATATATATTTTTTGAGGAGTGCCAGCCTGATTACTGAGGTGGGGCTATTGAGGGGATCATGCCGGAACAAGGTCTTGTTATTCAACGCTTTGATTGGAATACGAGTGTATACAGGGAAGACTTTCTAGGAGGCACTCGAAAAAAAAAGCCCTTAAAGTAATAATATACCCTGACCACTGGTCAAAAAAATAGTCAGCAGCCTGTATGGGAAGCTTGTCTCTCAACTGCGCTAACTATTCCTCCTGACAGTTACGATCCACTGAACTTGAAATTTTCTGAATCTGCTTCATGAAGCTGTCAAACTCGGCAACATTGCTGAAATATTTCCAACAATTCTTCTGCTCGATATGCCATCGGCAGAGCTGATTGATCGTCGTCGGAAAGACATGTGTAAGCGACTTCATCAAAGCCTTGTCGGCGTCGGTGATGATGACGCTGGGTGGTTCCACCGGAAACACGATTTCCTCTGTCATAAATGTTAGGCTAGAAGTCATGAATTAGAGTGCAGTTTATCTCACTTAGTTGCTGTAAAACTCAAGTGTATGCACTAGTCTGCTCGTTGCTGATGAAGGACAGCGCGATCCTCAAAGTGCGCAAGTTGTGGTCAACTATAATTATGTTGACTAATGGCAACCGGAACCTGTTGGTTTTGTAGGTGGCATCCATATCACCGTTTGTCCATAGAGAACGTGCCATCAGAACATCGTGAGGCTTGCAAAGAAACAGCGCCTCAAGGGTATTGTCCATGGCCACCTTGACGCGATATATGAAGCCATCTTCACGCAATATCTCGATGAGTTTTGCGGTTGACGGCACAGTATCCTGACTATAATCATATAATCGATTGTAGACATCCCTACCTAGCAACGACACCCCGTGTGTAGCATTTAGCACTGACGCAATCGTATTATACGGTGCAGAGAAGTGCCCAACAAGATCAAGCATAGTTTCCCTGGCAGGAGGAGTCAAGCGCCGGTTCTCCGGATAAGCTGAGGGGTTAATACCTTCAAGCTGGTGTCGTTCATGTTGGTCAACCAGCTGTGTAACGATCCATGTATCATTGAGCTGCTTTTTGAAGCGCACCGTCCATTGACAATCACAGACAATGCTTCGTGCATCTTTTTGACGAGTGAGGCCATTGTCACCCGTCCTTCCCTTTGTCTGTGGGAGGTTTCTGGTGTGGAATGGCATTTTAGCACATTTACACAGTGTCTTATCTTTGTCTTTGACTACACCATTTTTGAAATTGTGCTGGATCGCATACGTGTTGACATATTGTCTAGCATCGTCTACTGATTCTAATACTATGCCGACATACAAAATAGGGGGATTGTTGACTGCGGGTGTAGACAAGAAAGCTGTTTACTCTTAAAGATATGTACACGCCAGTCGTGAAGTTTTGGGTAACTCCGACTCATCGATGATGGTGGTACTGAGCGTCGGCCGATGGGTACGAAAGTTGGAAACTGACGCTAGTCCGAAAGAAGAATAGTTGGTTTAAGCCCGATGATTCTCCCCGATTCTTACCTATATAGCGTCATCAGCCGTCGGCTGAGCCTATACTATCCCCGATATATCGTCGGTCGGCCTTTTGCTTTGCCGTCCCCGATATCACCAAATCGTGACTATACAGTATCGCGAACAGCCCTAGCCGCCGCCAAGCACGCCGAAGAAGGCCAGCGCCATGCCCAAGTGGCGGAGCATGGGGAGGATTTCGCGCTCAAAGTCGGCGCAGCAGCACGTTCCAGCAGCCTTGATAGATGCTAAACGGGGTCTTGCCCTGGCCGCGTCGCATGGTAAACTGCAGCACTAGAACTGGTGCCCAAAAAAGAAGCGAGCATGGGAATTGGATTCGCGTCACGCACTGTCCTCATGACCGTGGTCCGTGGACGGCATCACAGTGCTGGTGGTTTCCTGCAAGTCATCTTTGATCATCTTGAACTGGCGGTTGCCTGAGAAACGATGATGCGATTAACATTGTACCTGAGTCTAGGGTACACAAATCACGGGGCGTCTACGGTTAGGGTAAGAGGGGCGACCGTTGACGGAGACGGGTCTAGGGCTAGGGTGAAAGGAGACGATTGCTGACAAGGCGTGCTTAGTAGGGCTAGGGGGAATAATAGCCGCTCTGGAAGGCAGGGTAAGTCAAAGCAGCATCAGCGTAGGGTATAAGAGTTTAGCTGAAACACGTATCATACCACTAATGACGCAACCTGTGACGTAACGAGATTAGGACGATCGAGTGGAAATTTAACAAGCACCCGAGCAGCAAGTTAAGGTAATAATAAGGTTGTATTATTATCTCAACGGCTAGCGCGTACCTGAAAACCAAAATAAACAAAAGCAACCTTCCACGTTGGCTGGAGGAGGGAGTGCTACCCAGCATATCCAGCGTAACGTCGCGGTTTATATGTAAAAGCGGCTGAGGATTTGGGAGGTATAATCGAGTAGATTGGATGAGGATGTAAGGTTTTCGCATGTCGATAACGCAGTGCAATTATCTGCTTGTTGGGATAGTCAATTTGTTGCAGATATCTTTGTAAACCTGCTGTAAGCACTTGGACCGAGAAAGCCGCTGACAACGATCTGCCTGTGACGCAATCGAGCTTCAGTGGATTTGATCAGCCGCTTCCGTGTTGCAGTAAGGTCTCCGTCGATGTGGAATACCGAATCTGAGAGATTAATTGCCGCCTACTTGGAACCGACTTTGCTAGTGGTAGATGTAGGAGGCGGATGTTTGACAGAGCGGGCGACCGGACAGCCGCTGACACGTTATGCTATTCGGTACTAGGTCGACTGTGCATCCAATGAGTACACCACAAGTAGCTTGCCTACAGACCCTGGAAGGCTGGATGGCTGTATCTGGCGATCGCCTCCGAGGTTAAATCCCAAAAAGATGCACTGAACGAAAAAAAATTCGTACCATCAATGACGATTCTGCCTTGTCTGCGTCATCAAAGTCTGTATGTTCCTCTGGACTCTGTGCTTCCTTATCAAGCCGCCTCAACAGATCTACGTGCTGCGTTTCATCTGATTACAATGTCCGCGTCATACAGCTCACTCGCACAGGTACACTGGTCGAATCTGGATTGGCTGGCTGCCGGTACTTGGGACCACGAGTCGAAATCGACGGATCAGAGTCAATCTTGCAAACGCTGTAGTCGTATACAAGCACTGATATAAGCCGGTGATCAACCTATAAAAGGTGGGCCGATTATCCGCCAAGTCTGCTCGAATAATCCTCGCCAAGCTTGGTGATTGTTCTCCTTTCCAACTACTGTATTAACATCAAAGTAAGTATATGCGATATCGTCGAAGCTTTAAATAGTGTAAACGGGCTTCTACCTTCTGTAGCTAAGTTCTTTTAATAGTCTTATAATTCCTCCACTATTATCCGAGACTAGCAATAAGCAGACCCATTATGTATAGCCACAAGGTTAATGGTTGCGGTATGCTAGCTGTGGTTGCAATGTGCATCGGGATGGTGCTCAGACCGGTAGAGGCAGTGACGGAAGTGCTGCCATTTGCTTGCGAAACCACAGACGGCAGTCCTCTGATGTCGGATTGCGTCCAAATTGTCAGGGACTACATTTGTGTTGAGAATGGCTGCTTGAATCCTCCAACTTTTAACGGCAACGGCGGCGGATCAGATTGCACTACATTGGCGTGGACTCGCGGAACGTGCGCCATCGCGGTGTGTGGAGCAATTGGAGGTCTCGATCATGGAACTGTTGGCGCTGTACTGGCAGGCATCTTGTCCTCTTGCACGGACGGAACAAGAGTAGGCGGCAAGACAGACATCCTAGGCTTCCTGGACCAGACACAAACAATCGAACTGATTCACTCTGGAATACCAGGGAAGCGGAGCATTCAAGAGCGGGTCCGCCAGCGTGACAACGTCGCTGCCAGAGATGTCGTAAATGGTGCTCAGCAGTATCAGGTACCCAACACAGGGTACACACTGGAGCTCATAGGCAGCCGGAATCCAGGAGAAGTGCTTTCAACTGCTGAAGCGGACTCACTGACCAACAACTGGCTAGCTGCTCTTGGCCAGCAGCCTTGGAACGCAAGAACTGTACACGGCTCCACGCAGTCCGGCTGGGACGGCTTCGCAGATTTGACGTACTATGTCAATCCTACCGACAACTACCTAGGCGACTTTGCGCCGAACGAGCCAGCGCTTATTGCACAGGCCGTACAGGATATGAGGAACAACCTGGGTAATCCAGGGTGGTTTGCAGTGTCACTCTACTCAGCCGATGCATGGCTCGGTGTATTTAACCTTCAAATGACCGACTTTTCCTAGACTTATGGTGGCTATAACGTGTTTGTTGTACCCAGTTCTGACAAAGCGGAATTGCTCGTCAAGCTGCATCAGAAATTACAATAATGCAACTGTTGCCTACAAATAAAACTTGCAATAACTTATTTAGCTTACGAAGGTGATCAGTTGCCGTTGCCGCCACTGGGGCGGTAATGGAGAACACCGCGTCCATCGAGAATATATGCTACTATTCTTTGATCGAATAATGGTTTTGTCTGCCCAAACTGTGACAATGAGTTTTACACGGTTAGGGTTAAAGCATCACTTGAAGTGGGCTTAATCAGTAGTGTTGCATCCACCAAGGTGACCCAACTGGACATCTTTGCTCGCATCCGTACGGGCTGTCATTGCACAGATAATGAGCTAGGTGTAGGACCCGCTTGCTCTTTCCCCCTTTCGCAGTACCAGGAAGGATCGTTAGCTTCAAACTTCAACCTTGGCTAGATGACGTACGCGCAAGTACTAAACCTGCTAAGCGCAGTGAGATCGACTAGTTGATGTGATCCGGCAATATGAACCTTAGTTCGTTGAGCTCGATCTCCGCTACAAGCAACCAACTATAATTACAAATTACAAAGTTGACGACAAACAGATGTTCAATCCCTGCAGATTCTGATATATGACCTTGGTGACCTTAGGTACGGAACAATGCCTTTATTAGGACTAATCATTGGCGTGCTACTGTTATTATCGTCGTTACTGGTACCAGGGACTGTTAAAAAAAGAGGGTGTCGTGGTGCCAGCTAATTGGTGCGGGTCATGTGACCTTTACGTCATGTTAGCTGTTTGCATCGACGACCTACCAGTTGCCCCCCTTATGGGAGACCATTGAAAACAATCGACCTTCCATAACTACAGTAGTCATTAGTAAAGCTCCAAGAGCATTAGTGACATAATATTATCGATTAGTGAAAAAGCAAACTCCCAAACCGGACATCGCCCAAATTTCTTAATTAGGAATTTTTCGTACAGAGAGTAGATTACACTTATAAATCCTTGAGGTGCCTTGGTACCCGGGATAAAGAAAGTAGCTTAGGTAGCTCAGTCTACGGTCATCGCAGGGTTAGTGATCTGATCACTAAATCGAGGTCTTATAGACACTAGTCAAGAAGTAAAAGAGGAAGGGTGCTCAAGTCGCCTGACGTCGATGTATGCGCTGTCGAGTCAGTCTTAGTTATTGATTCCAGCAGTACAGCTAACTTGCTAGTAAGTTTCCCTAAGCCTTCTCCCTGCAAACATTTAGGTAGTGTGCCACAATGGACACTAAATACAATCCAAGCATGGAGTTCTTAGACTCCGCTTCAACGATCTTGTCCTCCATCCCCACTGTGGTAAAACAACAAGGACGAATGTTGTTTTTTGAGTCAACCACAGTTGTTCAGACTTACGTTTTAACATTGGAAACAAATCTGGCATATGATTTAGTTAACATTGTTGGGCTTAGGATTGCTGTGGAGGTCTAGGCGATAGCGATTGATTTGGAGGTCGAGGATAGGTCGAGGTGGAGACGATAGCGATTGGTGTAATATGTGTTTCAGCCAGTGAAGTTAATGTCGAGGAAACGATTGCTATGAATATGTCAGACGGTGTCAGCCAGATAATAGTGTAATATTTCGGTTGGTTGAGTTAATAATAAATATCCTCAAGGGCTATTCGTGTTGTTGGAATTCTCTCTGTCTGTCTGCCTGTGTGTGCATGCTGGTTTGTGGATTTCAACCGGCTCCTTGCAGGGTAACCAGTCGAATTCAACACTAAAACCTGCGCTCATTGCAGAATTATCCGTTGACATAGACAGTAATCCTGCCGTGTGAGATTATTTACGGATTTACGTCGTCCAATCTTACGTAACCAACAACGTCGCTATTTTGTTTTCTCTTCTCGATAAGCTTAGGGTGGAGTATTTAGAATCCAATCCAGATCGGTCTGATTTCTCAAAGAGCACCATTGGCGAATGAAAAGGTACGGTTCTAAATTCGTCTTTATGGCGATGGTACCGAAGAATTGCAAGAAAGTAAAATAAATGAATGACAAAATAAGTGGAATATGTTGACAATGAAATTATTTTCAGGACAGATTACTATGGTGGAACGGAGTACCAGGTCGGCCCGCAGCAGCATCGCTGTCCGCTCCTCTGAAGAAGGAACTCAAAACCAAGATAGCCGGCAGGGTGCAAGCTCTATTTCGTGGTCTACCACCTTTCAAAGTGACAGGGTGAATGTCCAAGCGCCGATGAGCCTTAACCGAATGCGACAGCTCATTGAGGAGGAGGCGCTGTCGGCAGAACAAGTTCAGGTTCTTAACGCCCGGATTCGAGAGTTAACGAAGGGTCCAGTCCTCAAGCAGAAACCGAAACCGAGCTCGGAAGTGTCACCTCGCAATGCATGTGTCAGGAACGCGATGGGGCTCGTGCGGCTGAGGCGGCGTCCGTCGTACGCGGCCTCGCAAACGTGGCTTTCTTGGCCGTATCTACGTGTCCTTCTTCGTGTTGTTTGCGTGGCCTTCTTGGTTTTGTTTGCGTGGCCTTCTTGTTTTTTGTTCATGTTACATGTTATTTGTCCGGTGCGCTGCCTGGGCTGACAGAAGATAAAAGGAGGGGTTTGTCCTCGCTGTCAGTCCAAGCAAGAAGTCTTGTATTGTACGAAATATATCTTGTCCGGCATATATTTTCCCAGTCCAAGTCCAGTCCAGTCCAGTCCAGTCCAGTCCAGTCCCAGTCCAGTCCAGTCCCAGTCCCGTCCCGTTACAGCTCGCCCCTCCACCCAACCAGAGAAATCGCTCGCGCAAGGACTAAATCCTGTACCCATCAACCTCAGGCAAATAAACCGTATCAAGAGAAACCTTCTCGCAGATTGTCGACGCCCAAGTGTCTGCGGAAATAGTAAGATCGCTCATTTCCAACTTCTTCAAAACATAATAAGCTGATCAATATGTTCGCGACTAAACTTTCGTAACCCATTTTCATCAATCGATTGTTCATAAGTTGTCGTTATATATTTCACTGCTATGTCATCAATAAATACTGAAACGGTGTGGGGTATAAAATCTGCAAGAATGGTGACCATAACTCGTTGAAATGATGACACGCTGTGTTGAATGGAGGATGAAGCACGTCGAGATACTACTCCACTTTATCCGGGAGCTAGTAAAGTCCAAAAAATACTGATACCGGCCATATTACTGCAGATGGGCTCACGAAAGGCTTAGACTGATTCGAAAGCTTTGTTAAGTAGATGGGTATGGAAATTTAATAAGATGAATTTTGGATTGTTAACTAGCGGCCTAAGTGACATAGGCTATGGGGGGTGTGTGATAAGGAATTGATAAGGGATAGCCTATGTAGAGAAAGTTTGATAAGGACGAGTGGAGGTCTGGAACGTCCGAGGGGGTGAAGCTGAACTATAAAATGGACTGCATGTATCTATAGTTATAATAGTGCACAATCCTTCAAGTTTCAACAGATTTACCGGTGATCCGCGAGATCCGGAGACTCACACCGATGTTCACTCCCAACGTGAATGTCTAACAACTCCACAACCATGGCAACAATCAGTAATCAGGGCAATGTGACATACCACATAACCTCTATGCGCCAAGAGATACCCCTCTGTAGAATGCCCAAACAACTACACCTCACTTGGCTGAGGCGTCTTTACGACTGTCTCAACAATGCTAGAAATACGCCCGTCCTCTGCAACCTCAACAAATTGAAAAGTTTCAGCGTGTATTATCGAGCCATCGTCTCGGGTTGAAGTTGACGTGTGCCGCTCTGCAAGCTGAGACCCATCCCGAAGGAATACGGTCACCGTCAACTTCACGCTCCCTTTTGGCAGGATGGTTCGAAGCCACTGGATATGTTTGACAAAAGCAGGGAAGTCGCGTGTGGTCTCATCATCCCGCTGGGTAAAGTAAGGCGTAAACAGCTTGTCCAAATCTGTCTGTGTGTCTTCGGGAGCGCCAGAGAAGAGACTCATTAGAGCAGCTTCATAAGTGTCTTTGTGATCTGTAAAGTACGTCTTGCGAAATGGTGCTGGATTTGCCATGGCTTCAATATTGGCTGAACCTAGGTTAGATAAGAAGGCAAGCAAAGTCTTGAAGATGATCAGAGTATAGAGGAGCGATGTACCCTGTTAAATATTATGAGGGTCAGGGTTGGCTGTGTGCTGACTAAGCGCAGATCAATCCCTGCCAGCACTGTAATTGATTCTCGGAGCTCGGTTCCATCTGGGGGAGAGCTCTTCAACAAGGAACATTTAGATCCCCTCATTCTCAGGTGTTTGTGGGTCTTGTTGTATGGCTTGAGGTGGCTCTGGCAGATGACGGATCACTTTTTGGGGGTTATATGGAAACAGGCCAGCGCCTCTCCAAGCACTCTGGATATTACGTGCTGTATATCCCTTCCTCGTCTGTACATCTGGACCCACTCATAGTGCTTAATCCGGCCAATTCCTACCCTGGTAATGGCATCAGTCTCCCTGCCAAGGGCTGTCTTCAATCGACCAAACACCGAGATATCCAGTGGTTGCAGAACATGCGAGCAATGAGGTGGAAGTATCATAAGGTCGATATTGTTTTCCATGCAGTAGATAATGAACCGGGCAGAAATATGGCTGCTATGGCCGTCGGCAATCAGGAGCCGAGGCTTAGATCCAGCCTGTTCTCGAGTTTCTGGCTCAAAAATCTGGGACAACCAGGCCATTCCATGGCTATCAGATGTCCAACCACTTTTGCTAGCAGAGAATCTCCAGTTAATATCACGCACCACCCAGTTGGTATTGGTGTATAAACCCTTGAAGATGATCAAAGGCGATAGAGCTTTGTTATCTGCTGAAATGCATTCAATGGCTGTCATCCATTCCTTGCGCCCTGGAATAACCTTTGACTGGCTTTTCTGGAAAGTTTCGATGATAACCTTGTTTGATTGACTTGTTTCGATGCCGTAACCTGTTTCATCCATGTTGAATACATTACAAGGTTCATAGTTGTTTTCCGAAAACTGCACCTCAAATGCACCAAACCAATGGTCGACCGTCTCACGCGTAGCGCTCCGATGTCTTGCCGAATCCAATTGACGCGTAGTAACTGTCTTTAAATGTGGGAACCGATTCAAGTAGCGATAGATCCATTCGTGGCCGATTGGCTTGTATATAAATCGGGGGTCCTTACTCGGTGACGCGTGTCGGACGCGTCGAACACGAATCTCTTCAGCCATCTCCACAACCAATGCGTGAGTTACTGGATGCCCTGTAAGAGATCCAGTGTACAAGAGTCTTCTCTTCCGCGTTTGTGAGATTCTGTTGAGTTTCAGCAGCTTGAGACTGGGATTGGCCTCCTGAGACGCGCCGTCGTAGGGTGGATCGATCATCATGGAATTGAGCAGAGCAGCATTAATACTGCTACACTCATTATTTTGCAAGGCCAGTAGAGCCATTGGGACCTGCTCTTCACGATCCATGGCTGTTTTGCTTCTTCGGTATGCTATTGCTGGAAAAAAAAACGTGTTGTAGTTGGAAGACTGGTGGTAGCTGGGTCAAAGCCCCATAAGTGTCAAAGCCCCACTCTACGTCAAAACGCCTGACCCTTGTTGAGAGCGAACCTAATAAATTTTTTGCTTATCTTGAGTTAGGGGCTCCGGGTTCTGGTCTGGGTCCTGGTCTAGGTCCTGGTCTGGGTTCAGGGTGGCGATCCATTCCATCCATTCCACGAGGGGGTTCCGTGGAATGGACGTGGACGCTAAAGCGCAACTTCGAGATGGAATGGATCCACGAAGGGTATCAGTGGAGTGGATGGACAGTGGAATGGATACGTTGAAGCTATCTACACCTCGATAACTAGCCCAGGGCCGTCCCGCGCTTTTTTCTCATTAGCCCCTGAAACCTGTAACTCCTCTTCTACCTCCTGACCACCTAACGACTGCTTCCACTCCTTGAGCGACTTCTTCTGCGACTCGGGCAGCTGTAGAAGGTGCTCATTACTTTGAATAAGACCAGCCTTTTGCCAGGAGCGCAGAGTCTGCACAATACCTATTGTGTTGGCCTCAATACGATCAATACGATTGCGCGAAGGGTCTAACATTCCACCGCAAGATGAGAATAACCTCTCCACATCTGCACTCATAGGTGCAACGGAGAGAACGTCGAGCGCCATTTGAGCTAGCCGGGGATATAGACTTCGTTTCTCGCGCCAATATGTTAACGGATCAACAACATCCTGGTCAGAGTCCAGATGTAAACGTTGCCACTCCTCGTATTCGTCTGTTGTAGTGTACGCCTGTTGAGAAGGCAGTGGTGCTTGGCGACTTTCTTCACGACTTTTGTTAATTTCGTATGGAAGACCTTCTGCCGTTTGACATCTAACGGCACGCTGCGAAGAGAAGAGACGCTAAGATGCCTGTATTCTGAGTCCCATAGTCCCTGAACGAGCTGCTTTGCTGTGTCAATCCATGAAGTTTGGCAGGCCCACCAATTCTCGAAGTATGCCCATCGATACGAGGATGAAGGGCAACAGCAGCATAATGAACAGGCGTCTCATCTAACTTCTTGTAATATTCATTCAGCTTCTTCCATGCAAGATTAATGTTGATTTTGAAGTGTCCAGAATCAGGGTATAGCCCAGCCATTGCCTTCCAATGCTCGAAGCGGGTGAGGAGGTGTTCAGATGCAAAGACCGTGTCCCAAATAGTGCCGTATGCTTTTGAGTAGCCATTCTTACGGTCCCTAAATAGCGTCACCTTCAAGGACAAGGAGCACGCCTTCGATTTCGGTCAGGACGTCATGATATAGTTGAGCCACGATCCAGTCCTTCTCCGTGATTTCACTCTCGTCCCGAAGGAAAAGGGGCATATCCTCCTTCCGCTTAGATCGCTTTCGAATCAAACCGTCCCATTCAGTTCGTTGGTTGGTCCAAAGGTCCTCTAGGAATGGCCTCAACTCAAGGCAACGGCGTAGCATATATAACTGAGAAAGCCAACGCGTCAGGTTATCCATCACAGTATCCTTCGGCCGGCTAGCTTTAACCTTTGGGTCTTTCTATATATTGAATGCCTCTTACTGTAAATTCCGTAACATCTGCGCCAAGACATCCGATCTATGAATAACGACAACGAGGTTATGAAGCTTGCCAATAGGCCCTTTCCGTCTCCAAGCTTCATGGCGAGACGCATCAATAGTCGAATCGGCAGAAATCTCATCTTCAAACGCATCTGCGTCGTGGCCAAAGAGCAGTTGCTTACAGACAAGGTTGAGAATATGACCAAAGCAGCGGACTCGGCGACTTCTGCCCTCGAATTCGAGCGCTGTACCAATCGTATCGATTGCCGTATCGTTTTTCGTTGCGTTGTCCAATGTGAAGTACCCGACTTTCGAGGAAATCTCGTAGCTGGCAATAATATCAAGTACGTGGACAGCAATATTCTTGCCAGTATGCCGTTGCACAACTTCTGGGATTCCTAAAACGAGCTTTTGCGCCCGGCTTTCGCTATCAAGGAAGAAACAGACGATCCCGTACATTGCGTGCCGATTTGGCGACCGCCAACCGTCAAACGCTATATGGATCTTGCCCTCAACTCCTCTAAGGACCTCCACCACACGCGCCTTATTCATATTATAGACTTCGACAATTCGACTGCGGACGTGCACAGCAAACACAGTGCGACGTCTACGTCGTGGAGCCATGGCCGATCCGGAAAGAAAACGGCACTCGTAGAGTTGGGCGAGACGGGGCCAAAAGGTGGCCCATGCCGCTGCCGGAAGGTCAGGACACCGGCGCACCCAGAGGGCACCGCCCGCGAGAGGGATACCAGCCGTCGGGCACTCGCGCCAGATGCTGTGGAAAAGCGCGGCATGGGGCGGCGCGACCGGAGTGCAGTACCGCATCGTGAACCACTCAAGAGGGGGGGCCGTATCGATGTCCGTCCAGCGCAAGTCACGGAGGTCGGGAAGACCGCCGAGGTCGGGTGTGTAGGAGGGCCGGACGAGGATATGCCAGGCATCAAGATATTTGCGCCAGCGGAGAGGGAGGGCCTGGCGGACGTAGTCAGCAGCGGCGGAAAAAATATCGCGGTAGTGTGGCGAGAGGCCAGTCGCGGTGAGGAAAGCGACGATCCAGCGCCAGCGAGCCAGGTTGCGGGGGTTGCGGCGAGCCGGGCCAAGGCCGTCGCGGAGAGCAGTTTCCATAAGGATGCTGAGGATAGGCACCCAGGCATGGTCGGAAAGTTCGAAGAGGAGGCGGCGAACTCACTGTGCCCGGGCCCCTTCTAGCTGAACCGGAAGATCGAACAGGCGAAACCCCCCGGCCGGGAGGTGCCGAAGCAGGATAGCATGGGGCAGTCGGGGGCGATCGGCTCCGCTACTGACGGTCGTGGTCGCCGTGAGCGTGAGGCGCCCGAGAATGTCTGTGATGCGGGGACAAACTGGTCGAGAAAGACAATCTTCGAAAAACAGAAGATGTTGAGGAGGCGACAGCGAGTGACGTAGGGGAGGTCGAAAAGGGGAAACTGGTGCATCCGACCGATCACCTGTTGGACCAACTCGGCCCAAGCGCCCGAGCCGTCGGGGCGGCGGCCCACGGGGGCCAAGATATCGGAATGAGTCCGCCTCCAAGACCGGGAACAGAGGTGCCGCGAGAGGAGCGGCTGGCGGAGCTCCAGCCGGAAAATAAGTAGAGGACTTCGTAGGGTGGACTCGACGGCACGAGGCACGACAGTAGAAATCCAGCCCCTCTGCCATAGTCGGTTCTTCAGATAAATGGAGAAAAATGACCATATCGTCGGCGAATAGCAAAGTCTGGTAGCGAATGCCGAAAATATCCAGCCCGGAAAGGCGCGAGCGGAGGAAGACGGCCAGAGCCTCGATGGCCAGAGCAAACAGGGCCGGCGAGACAGGATCGCCCTGTCGGACACCACTCCCAACGAGGATGGGACGCGTAAAGGTACGATTGCCGCAAAAACTGTAGATAGCCCTTAGGCCGAGCGAAGAACAAATTTGTGTGATGTCCCATGTCCCAGTCGCGAGCTAATTCGAGAGGGGAAGTTGCCAACGCGTGGGCTTGTTAAGAACTTTGCGCTCCGAGGGAGCAGTCTATCCCTGCACCATAGAGAGGCCACCCCCTACAATACCAAAAAAAATAATTCATTATTCGGAATCCCCTGGCTCCTACGAATTAAATCATATAATTTTTATCTTATTTTGGGACCGCAAATTTTTGGTGATGTTCAGAGCGTGGTATCCCCACCGCTCATCCAGAAATTCCCAGTACAATCCCTTACAAGTCTAAATATATATCAAGTAAAGTCTCACAATATTTTACGCGCATATGCTGTATTGGAAAATGTTACAGGGCGGCGTTCAGTTAAGCCCGTCCAAAGTGGGTTTGCTAAATCAACTTCTTCAATCCAGGCAGCCACTCTAGTACCTAAAGTCCTTCGCGTGTATCTCACCGAGTGTGTATCCAATCGCAAACCGTTCAATTATTCATTTCAACGTTTCCCTTTACCCAGATTAAGCAAACTATAAATATGCTTCCCGGGCTGTTCGTCTAGCAATTCAATCCACATAAACGACTTCAGTATGTCCTGCATCTCTTTCCATGTTTTCACTTGACATCTGTTGGCATGCTCTCGCAAATATTCCCTTAGCCATGCTTCATCTGATATGTTAAAGACTGAATTGGCTCCAGTCATCAACAGCCAAAGCATCAGCTGAGGGGAAACCCCATCGACAAGCTTGAGGTGCAGAATGCAGTTTCGGTAAACGGTAGGCAAGTGATGATAAGGCAGTTTGATGTCTTGCCACTGCAAGAAGACATGGTGAGAAAAAGCTAACAGGCCATGCCGTACAGATTCATCAATCGAGCCGGCGGCGAAGCCCATGTGGAGCAGGCGATAGATCACCGCAGTCATCGTTTCATTGACAATTTCTAGGCGGATCAACCGTTGAGTTTGTGTCCCGAGATTGACCAGCAAGCAGAATCTCCTCATGACGCGCCAAGCTGTCGCCAAATCGTTGTCCATGTTTCGAATCAACTCAATGTTGTCTTGGGAACACATCGTGTCGTCAGAAGCCGGCAGCAGCTTCTCGGGATATTCGATCACTGGCTCTGAAGGCTGACAGAAAAACACATGGTTTGAGCCATTGAGTAGCGCGATCCCCAGATCACATCTGTGAAGGATCAGTATTTCTTACCAATGGCCGCGGGTCCTTGCCATCACTTACCTCAACATCTCCACTAGGAGATGTTTGCCTTTGAAAACATCTAGGCCTCCTCTCAAGTCCACCATTTTGCGAATGCCTTCCATATGCTGCTTAGAGGTCTGATAATCTCCATTGAAGTGTGCGGCGCTAGCCAGTTTCAAGACCACACCGATCGTAGAATCCGAAATCTTTGTTTCGTCATCTTCCCCCAAGAGTCTCTCGCGGAGAAGCCTCAGTCCTTTCTGGAAATGCAGCATCGCCGCTGGGTTGATGCTGTTCTCCTGATGGCGTAGGATCCTGTTGATGAAACCTTCCATTGCGAATGCCGTTATATGGAGCCCAGCGACGTCTGGTCCGATTAGATAAAGCCCCTTGTTGTCTACTCCGAAGCCAATCGCCGTTATTAGAGGGTAGATGACCCTTGTTGCGACCGTTGAGACTGGGTTCATGTCGAATCAGCCACCGCAAGCTAAAGGCCTGAGCTACGAACCTTTTATCGCATTTAGAAGCATCGACGGCTCTATCTCATCAGCAAACTCGACGAAGGAGAGATCCGAACCGACGCGGCCGGGTACTAGTGACGTATACATCTCCATCACTTCTTCCAGCTTGACTCGCGCTGCCTGAGTGCGGCCGACCATTGTCCCCCAGTTGGTCGTTCGTTGGCCATTGTCAGGAGGACCTCTTTTCTGCTTTTTTCCTCGCATCACATGGCTTCTGATTAGCTTCCTAGTGGCTGGATCGGCTTTCTCGACGTTCGACGATATAATAAAAGGCATCCTGGCTGGTGAGCCAGAAGACCCTCTGGATTCATCCGGTCCTGCCATCTTGCCAGTCTTGGCTTTTCCATTTGTTTGCCTGACTAGGTAAAGGTTTCGAGATGAAGTGCTGACGACCGAGGAGTCCGCGAGACGATGTTACGTAATCCACGATTTCGTAATGCCAAGACTTTCTTTATATGCCGTTTCGGGTATAGCGGCCGAGCATTGGCAACGATGTCGCGCGGCTTAAATCCGTACTTGGGACTCTGGGAACGTTAGACTACTTTACAGCTGCTCTATGAGCATTCACCAAAGCTTTTCTATAAGGGATAATATCAAAAGTGCCACTTAAAAGTTTTATAATATCAAAAATGTCGTTTCACCTCGCACCCAGCGTACCCAGCAGTAATCTCCGAGGGAGGCCCCGGTACCCACTCCCGAACTTAATTTCCTTGATGATAGCAATCGTTATACTATGAGCGCGTCGCGTTTCTGGGACTGGCTTCTCGACCCCTTGCTTTCTTTGGTCTAGTATAATTACAAATACATTGGTTTTTTCAATACAACAAGCACTGGCCGGAGTACGAGAGATCGTCAAGACATTGTGTGTGAGGTACGGTCGATGTTTGGGAGAAATCTGCCAGGTACACTGGGTACGACCCATAATGGCATTTTTGATATTATGAAATTTGCAGTGGTACTTTTGATATTATTCCTTTCTATATAAAGGCACTGAGAATCCCTTTCGTATCATGACATCTGCGCGTCCTGATCCCCTATCAACTAGACTGCAACATACTTATCCAATGGCTGCTCCGCGCAAGTCTGTCTTAATCACCGGCTGCTCCGCTGGCGGTATTGGCGCAGCTTTGGCTGAAGTTTTCCATGAGAAGGGATACTATGTCTTCGCAACTGTACGGAACCGATCAAAGATCTCAGAGACTCTCTCTAGTGCAGCAAACGTCACGATTCTGACACTCGACGTGTTGTCCTCGGAGTCAATTGCCGCTGCTGTCGAGAGCGTTAAGAGAGAAACTGGCAGTAGACTCGATGTCCTTGTCAACAACAGCGGCGGAGGTTCCTTTGTACCAGCTCTGGACGCTCCAGTTGAGGAGGGCAAGAAACTATTTGACCTCAACTTTTGGGCACCATTGGCCATGCTCCAGGCCTTTGCTCCTCTTTTAATCAAGGCCAAAGGGCGCATCGTGAATAATTCGTCTGCCAACGCATATATTCCTATGCCGCTTATGAGTAAGTGCCCAATACTTTTACAGTCATTCGCTAACAAGCCAGGTATGTACAACAGCTCGAAAGCCGCCCTTGCCATGGCCAGCGAGACATGGCGTCACGAACTCCAACCTCTTGGAGTTCGGACCATCACTCTCGTTACCTGCGCTGTCAAGACCAACTTCTTCAATGACTATCATGGGGCCGAACTACCTGAGACTTCGAATTACACTGAAATCCGGGACTTCATCCGTAACCTCACCGATGGCCGGCTTCAAGCTAATGCCATCAGCTCGAGACACTATGCGGTCAAAGTAGTCCGAGAGGTCGAGAAGGGCACAGTTGGAACAGTTTGGGCCGGTACAGATGCTTTTTTTATTCGGTTAGCATTGTGGTTGTCACCGCAGTCAGTCATTGTGAGTTTCGGATCATCCGGAGTCTTAGATAGGTATCTAATTGAGATTGCAGGACAGGATAGTGGAGAGTGTTGTTCCATTTTCCAGCGAGATGGCCAAAGCCGCGCAAAAGAAAAAAGTCTGAGCGAGAACGGGCTTGTATGGATACGACTGTAGGGTACTTTCGTGAGATGGAGGAGCAGGCTTCGGTTAGTCAGTGTCGGTTCAAAATTAGTTGTAACCAAATCCTTGTATGAACGGTTTTCGTCGAATTTGACATTTCTTGACACTAACAATTTTTGTGTCTCTGGATCGTATAGACGATAACCCGACTGTTCGTTCGGATAGCCGACAAAGACCGCAACTTTTGTCTTGTTGTCAAGCTTGTGTCGATTAGTGACTAGATAGTGAGCGAGACAGCCGAATAGTCGAAGCTTCGAAACGTTTGGTTTGCTTTTAAACCAAAGTCCGTAGGAACTGTGATTTCCAGTAGTCGCGCTCGGACTAATGTTGCGGAGATGTGTCGCCAGAAGAACAGATAGGCTCCAAAACTTGGGCGGCATACCGGCTTGTGCACGCATGCTTCGTTCTTTGTCTAGTAACGTCCGATTCATGCGTTCAGCAACACCGTTCTGTGACGAAGTATCGCGCAGGGTACGCCGTAACTTTATGCCACGCTCCCGACAAAACATCACAAACTCACTAGAATCATATATACCACCGTATTCACCACCGTTGTCCCTTTGGAGTTCAAGGAGTTTCCGCCCGGTATGCCGTTCTGCAGCGGCAAGGAAAGTACGGAATTTGTCGAAGACATCTGATTTTCGACGAACCAAGTAAACAAAGCAGATTGAGGTTGCGTCATCGATAAAAGTAACAAAGTACTTAAAGCCGTCAATAGATTCAACAGGAAGAACGCAAACATCCGTATGTACTCGATCAAGAGGATGTTCGCAACGACTTGTGCGAGAAAGAAAAGGTTGAACATGTGCCTTCCCGTTGACAAGCGTCGCAGAAGCTTAGTGATGTGTCACTAAAATTTAGTCCTGTTGCCATCTGTTGACGTCTCATCTTCTTTAGATTCTGTTCGCCAAGGTGTCCAAGACGCGCATGCCAAAGATTAATATCTAGTGTGGCATTTGCGCTGACATAAGCAGCTTGAATTGGTCTCTGGATTGATCTCGCTGGACGAGACACGGCGCAATGCAGGTACATCAGTCTGTTTTGGACAAAACTGTGAGAAGTCGACGTGCATGGCAAAGGAATGTGGGAGGATATAGATATGAATGGACGTGAAAAAACAGGAAGGGGAGCCGAGACTCTGGTCGACTAAAGCTACAGACCAGTCTCACGGACATTCAGGTCTATATATACAAGAAGAAACTCAAACTCCCCCGCTCACTATCACTACCGTATCAGGCTACCTGAAGTAGCCACGAGCACAGGATCGGCACTAGCGATCCTCAGGAGTGACGTCAGGACGCAGTCCATGACTAGGCTCGAGTCACCAAAGAAGTGTAGATTGACTATATCTGACACAAAACAGCTGCCGATACACTTTCCATCCTTAAGTAGATAGAAATGATTTTTTCGGATAGCAACATCAATCCCATTTTCGCCAAGTGAATAGCTGCAGATAAGATTCTTTCTTAGTGTCGGTATATAGAGAACGTTTCGTAACAGAAGATGAGTTGGCGGATCATTATTCTGTGATCGGAGACGGAGTAGAACATCGCCAGATCCGTGGACTTGGCCGTCAGTATCTTCACCACCGAAATCGACTTGTGGAGTCCATTTCTTAAACGTGCGAAAGCAGGTAATATCATTACACATATGTCGACTCGCACCAGTGTCTAAGAGCCAAAGGCTCTTTTTGTGAGGTATAGGAACAGAAGAGTAGGCGGCAAAAGACATTCCATTGTTATAAGCATTAGGTACATCCTCAAGTTCTTCATTACTCCAGAGTAATTCCTCTTCAGAATCGTTGACATTGGAGAGCCGAGTTTTTGTGGGATTATTAGTCCCAACCATTGCTGCCTGCTTGATCACGACTGACTCGGAAGTCCCAACAACTTTCGAAGTGGGCTTATCAGCCATGTTGCTTTGGGACGAAAGTCCGTACACAGCAGCAACAAACTCAGGATCCAATTCACACGAGAAGGCTGTAGCTTTCTGCGTGTTTGCGGAGCTGTCCTTGACGGTGACAACATTGGCTTGCGATTGCGCATTTTGTACTTGCCGAAGCTGGTACTTTTTGATGCGACAATCTTTTGCTTCATGGTAACGCATGCCGCAGTGAGTGCACTTGAGATGCTTTTTAGCATCGTGCTTCTTCTTCCTTCCTCGGAAAGAATTCGACTTATTCGGGCCTTTGTGTTTCAAGTTGACTGATACGTTGTAGGCTGCGTCCGTCGATCCTTCCGTCAAGGCTTCACGCTGGAGTCGAAAATGAGTGAGTGCCTTGAACACGTCACTTACTGACATGTTAGGTGTGGAAAGAAGAGACGGAAGCGCGTCACTGTAGAAGGTAGTCAGTGAGCGGAGAAATGCCTCGACAAACATGGGCTCGTCCACAGTTTGCCCGGTCACATTCAACTGATCTCTGATATGAGATAGTTTTTGAAAGTGAGCTTCGAGTGTCATGTCAGTTTCCATCTTCGTCGAGTACATTTGACACATCAGTCTTGGTTTCGATGCAGCCCAGATGAGACCAAACTGGTCTTCCAATGCCTTCCAGACATCCTTTGCTCTTGTGGCCGTCATGTGGACCTTCTGATATGCACTCTCCATGTTGATCAATATACACGAGAGCGCATTGCTGTTCTTCTTCAGTTTTTTCTCGGGAAGTTCAGTAACTGGCTCGGTGTATTCCAACGCCTCAGACAGTTGAAATGCACGAAGATGGAGAAGCATGCTCTGCTTCCACGAGAGATAGTTGTCCTCCCCTTTCAGTTTAGGGAAGTCGCCGTAAAAGCCTGACTTGGAGAATAACGTTTGGTTGGTGGTCGACATATCGACAGGGCTCATAACCTGTTATAATTTGCGATATGGATTTATAGAGCACAGCGAAAGTAAGTTCGATTAGAACTTTAGTAAAAAGGGTTGCTGGATCTCCGTAGACTTAGTTCTATCAGCTAATCACGTATCCAAGGTAATTACGACTTCTACATATGCACAAGAACACTGTGCGATAGTCTGAATTGCCTCTAATCCTTAAGAAGAAGTGATTCTTCACATGAGGTAATTCTCACGCATCTCGTGTGAAGATAGTCTACTCAATATGGATAAAATCCCTCAGACTATTCTTCTTTTGTGTAGGATCAGTTCATACGACATACGTAATTGTGTCAGCAATCTCATACGAGATTGCTCGTGTGTCTTACGACAACCCTTAATGAAGTAACGTGAGTAGGACTGTAAGCGCCAATCTTCTCGTTGGGTACGGGCTATTATCCTCATAATGATAATGCCCTTTGATTGTACCTGAGTTGCGTGTGCATAAGCTGTATTTAGCTTTGGTGACTGAGCTCATAAGGCCACTTCCGCACTTCGCCCTCTTATGATGACTTGTCACTAGTCATCGTCAACTCCCATGACGTGTCCTTCTCCTTTTAGTATTACTTCAGATACCTTAGCATAAACTTTATTCAAGACACACTTCACTAGCTATTCTGAAGTTATAGTTGTCATTTCAACACCGACTCTCGATCAAGTCAAGTCCAGCTTGCGACGTCGTTTCTGTTGTAATATATTAATTGCGCACTCATGATAACACTGAGTTCCTATGATCTCTATATATACTTGGGGCCCGGTCTTCTGGAATCTTCCAGGCATTCCAAGAGTACCCAATTGCGTCATAGTTACATATTTCTAGAATATTCCACAATCTACGATCTTAGGCTAGAGTGTTCTACACATTTCCACAGTTTCCAGATGACGGATATGGGGGCATTGGCCTATTATTTAGGTATCGAAGTCGGCTACAATCGTTCGACAGGTAAGCTGTTCCTATCTCAGTCACGATATATCCAGAATATGCTTGAACGCTATGGCATAGCGACAGCAAATCCTATCAGCACGCCGCTTGACCCCACGCACAAGCTCAGCATGGATCAGAGTCCTTCAGATCAAACCGAAATTGATCTGATGAAAAGGATTCCTTACAGCAATGCAGTTGGCAGTTTAATATATGCCGCCACCCATACGCGCCCGGACATTGCCACCGCTGTCGGCGTCGTCAGCCGGTATATGCAGAATCCGGGCTGGGCACATTGGGTTGCTGTTAAGCGAATCTTCCGGTACCTACGTCACACATCAAATTATGGTTTGGTGTATCAACGTGACAGCTCTGTACTGGGCTCCAATATGAACCTTCATGGTTACAGTGATTCTGACTGGGCCGGCTGCGCTGACACTAAGAGATCCACGCTCGGATATGCTTTCTTTCTCCCTACTGGGCTAATTAGCTGGAAGTTGGCTCGCCAACGCTCTGTTTCGCGGTCTACCGCCGAAGCAGAATATGTTGCTTTGAGCAATGCAGCTCAGGAGGGAATATATCTTCGCCAGTTTATGGGGGAGTTAAGTTACAAGCAATCTGAGCCTACTGAAATTCTCGAAGACAATCAGAGCTGCATCGCCATGGTGAATAATCCTGTTCATCACGAACAGGTAAAACATATTGATATATCGTTTAACTTTACTAGGGAACATGTTGCACAGCAAGATCTGAAGATCACGTACTGTCCTACCAAAGAAATGGCTGCAGACGTTTTCACCAAAGGTCTGGCCTGTCCAACCTTCGAATATCTTCGAAATATTCTGCATGTCAATACCAAGCCATTGCGGCTGGATGATAGTAAGCAGAAAAAGGGGGTATGAATTACTTTGTGATATATGACTGATGTCTATCACAATGATCTTGGGAACAGAAAACCATCATGATGAATGTGTTACGTCAAATCCTTATGTTATGCAATACACTTTTTTCTCTGTACAACAATTTATACTCTACCTATTGAGTATACAGTTGTGGGGGAGTGTTGAAATATCAACTATATACTCAATAAGAGTAATATAGGGGCACATAAGGAAAGTAACACTCTGCAGTAACCAAAGAATAACTCGGTACTGCAAAGACAGATCTGACGATCGAAGCTTTGCTGATGGCATGTGGCTAAACCTTGAACGACGTGTGGGAAAGCACGAGTTAGGCATTTGAAGTCTATTGAACATTA
>JAJLTP010000099.1:0-57851 GCA_030568275.1 Lipomyces orientalis | reverse complement strand
TTCGAGTTTGTATGGGAAAATGAACCCTTGCGATAAAGCGCTTTTTTTTGGCTGAATTAGGACTAGTGGTAAAGTGGTACTTTTTTTCAGAGTGCACCATTCAAAAAAGTGTTTCTTCCCAATTCGGTTGTGACTAACTAGATTGAGCGAAAAATTGGTATGAAAAAGTGGCACTTTGTTGAATGGTGCAGGGCCTAAAGACTCTATTTGATCAAAAACTCGTTGTTGAAGCATTTGTTCTTGCATCTGCTGTTGCATCTCGGCCAAGCGCTCCATTGTAGACCTAGTCTGTTGTATAGCACTCTGCTTGGCTGGTTGCCGAGAGAGACGATTTATAGAGCCTTGATTCTGTTCCCAATAACGTAGTAGCTTTATAGGTGGCAATTGAATTGTCGCTTCACCGCTGGCAATGGAATTAGACCACATCTCATGCTGAGGTGCCGTGATATTATAATGACGAGAAGGATCTGTAGGCTCAGGAAAACAGAAGTTATTTTTATTTGTACAATTATCATCTCTGCAACGCCAACGCTCCATTAGCTGAAGTTGGAAATCACCAGCTATACGGATTGCATCTAGGCGGGCTGTATGTTGGTCCCGTAGGTGGTCTCCCCGGCGCTTCTTCTCTGGCTGCGGTGGTGGTGATGACGATACCTTATCAGTATCATCTCTCGGCCGCTTCTGCTTGGTGGGAGCATCCTTGACTGCAGATATTTCAAAATTGAATCAGGTCTAGAATGGTCTCTTCAAACACCGTGATATCGAATGAATGCCGGGTCGTATCTGGCAGAGTTTTATGCATAGAGAGCTTCTTATTTAAGCGGAATAGGAATACCAGAGCAATCTGATAATCACCTGTACGCCTCATTCGATCTTCTATCTCATCCTCTAGATCAGAGGTGCAGATGGAATTATCTCGGGTCTCTCGTAGCTGGCGGCGAGCCTCCCGTAGGCGGTTATTATGGACAATCTCTTTAAGACGCTCCTTTGAATGATATAGCGCCTCCACCGCAGCGGCCTCCGCCTCTTCCCCTGCCACAGAATCTGCATCTGACTCCGGAGGATCGCTAGAGATAGGAGGATCACTTGAGAGATGAGGAAAAAGAGAATCGCTCTCGAGATGAGAATCTTCGCTGGGAATGGCTTCATCATCCGCAGGTTGCTGTGTAAATCTGACGCGTTTCTGCACTGCATTCCTGGGCGCGGCCCTGGGCGCGGCCCTGGGTGCGGCGGCGGAGCGTCCCCGTCCATTCCTAGCCACTATATCGCCGGTGGCTGTGGCCTTCCGCTTCATCTGAATAATTTGATTCCTTGTAGAACGAGGAATATAACCTCCTGCTGGCCGCGAAGATGGTTCTGATTGATGAGGTGTAGGGACGCGGGGGATATGAGTCCTGCGGAGATCGTACGGTATAACACGCTGCGGCGGAATAGGAGTCCGCTTAGGAGGCATGATATCTTGCAAGATTCAAGCAAATATCGGTGTTCCGAATAAATCTGACTCAATTAGAAGTAGAGAAAGGTGATTTCGTTGAATATGAGGGTTTTTGTGTTTCGGGGTTTGTTTGTGTTGTGGAGGCAGAGACGCGCGTTGTTGTGTTGTGGACGCATAGATGTGCGTTTGCCGCCAAAAACTGAAGCTAATTCTGAATACGCTAAATTACAAGTGGGGAAGTCATGACATCATCCTGAGCTACAAGTGGGGAAGTCATGACATCATCCTGAGCCGCGTTCTCCTCCAACGGCAGCCGTCCGCAGCGCCTAGCTTCTACATCTAGTCACAATCGAGACGATCGCAGATGACCACGAGCAAGGGTGCGATCGACGTTGCGGCAGGTACGATCTCAATTAACTCGTGAGTGCGTACAAGGTGGACTTTTATTGTCCAGCCATCCATTGTACGCGGATCGCTCATACTAATGTGCGGCCCTGAGAAAACTGTACCTAGACTCCGACATGTTCGCGCCGCTGATATCAAAAAACCATGTGACGTCAAACAGGCTGACAGAGCATATTCGCTCTGCCCGCCTTGCGATATATAAGCTATCGCCGTGTCTCTGTTGAGATCACACGAGTCTTAAATCTGCTAGCAATATATAGTGAGTTGCTTTTTAATAACACCAGCCCATAGACAGCTATTACTATTTCAACCTACATGCCTACTCAAAGTCAGCCTCATCAAGCTTTCAAGTTGCTCAGCGGCTTCGCTCGCCGTGATCCTGAGCTGTACGTTCTCGCAGGTGCCGTCGTACTAACTGTCGCTGGCATGGGCTACTGGTTCGGTAAGGGCTCAACATGAAAAGCGCGGCTGAGAAGCATAGTCTAACCAAATAATAGGACGAAGCGCCGGTACTGCTGAAAAATATGGTGAGTACCGCGGCAACGTCGGACTTCCGTGGTCGAAACAAAAGCGACCAGATGGTTCAGAAACAGCGGGTAGGTCCAAATACCTATTGCGACCCTGAGATGCTAATGGTTGATGATAGCCACAGCGACCGACAGCAAAAAGTAATTGTTGGATTTACAATGCAGAACTCGACGTATTCAGATTTCTCTTGTAGCCACGTCGCTCCTCAGATATCTGATTAGGGTGTTGAGGAGGTCTTCATTTTTATTTCGAGCTGGCAAGGTTTTTTATCGAAAATCGGTTGCGATACAGTATATAGGCAGAAATCTTAACAGAAGCTAGAGGTGTACGTCAATCTGTTGCAAGTTGGAAGGGCTGCTAATCGCTCGATCGTAATATGCTCCAGCCCAAGGGTTGTTTTGTCTTATTCCCTATCAAATCAATTTAATGGTATAATCCAGCAAAACAGAATGCACAGCGCTAATGGTCAGTTTGACGTTAATCGGCGATATCACTTCTAACTGTAACGATCGAAATCGTTTCTTGACAACTCGAAACCCTATTCAGCTGGGAGTTTCTGACATTGCATCGTCCGCACCTTAGTCGTAACCTAAAATCAGGCAGCCATGGCTTATATCCGCCGTCATCGTTGCTGTTACCCCGCGTAGCATAGCTCAAATACAATGGTTTTCGGTGTCCTCAGTGTCCTGTGGTAATCGACCGAGTAATCGAGCGAATGATCGCGGAGGGCATAAGTGAGCGAACGGAGGCGCACCAAGTCCGACGGAACTCGAAAGCATCTTTCAATGTACCGTAAGACCGCGCAAACCTTATTTGGCTGCCCCAACGCTTCTTAAATCACTCGAGTCAACTAACCTGCTGATCAATTGTCGACAAAGGCAACAGACAGGTTCAAACCGACTTTCTCGCGGTCGTAATACTGTGAAAAGTTCTTGTACTGGGTGTTGTTATTGGCAACTTGAGAGTCACCACTGATTTTGCTCTCGCGACTGTGCTCGAGATATTTATTCCTTGTTGACCGGTTGGCCGTGGAGCTCTTGTGATTCGGATTCCGATAAAGGTAGGTTATACTGCTAGAGACTATATAATTTTACTAATTATGTCGTAACTAATGCAGGTCACTATCTTGGTCTCGCGTAGTCTACACGTCACATCTGCAACATGTCTTCGCCAATTCCTCAAGCTCCCGTCACTTCCCTACTCTCGGAGGCTCGCAGCAAGTCCGCCCAGGCCGAACATGCTAATGGAAATGGAGCGCCTATTACTCGTTCCATTGATACCGAGCCTACGTTTCAGCATTGGATCTACGATATGGTCATATGGACTTTTTCCGGTGCGTTTAATGCTCCAATTCACAGCGAATGGTGACGACATACTAAATTTGTTTACACAGTCGTGTTCGACTTGTTCTTCCGTGAAATACGCCCTAGAGGCGCATACCGAATCCCGAGACATGGTCCGATTATTTTCGTCGCGGCTCCTCACGCCAATCAGGTGAGTTATCCGGCTGTAAAATGCGCAAGGTCGCATCGACCGAGCTAACGCGGCGATAGTTCGTTGACCCCATTATGCTCATGCGCCAAATCAGAAATGAAGCGGGTCGCAGGATATCGTTTCTGGCTGCTGAAAAATCCATGCGTCTCAAAGTCGTCGGTACACTCGCCCGATCAGTCTCGTCCATTCCGGTTGCTAGGACTCAGGACTTAGCGACCCCGGGAACTGGTCTGATCTATATTGACGACAAGGAGAAGCCGTTGGTTGTCAAGGGTCAGGGGACCGAGTTTACGAAGGAATGCACTCACGGGGGGTTGATTATTTTGCCAAATTCGCTTGGCCATGCGGAGATTGAGAACATAGTGTCCGATGTGGAGTTGACTTTGCGCCGGGCATTCAAGGACGAAAAAGCCATCGAGCATTTACTTTCCGGCCCTTCCAAATTTAAAAAAGCTCCGAAGGTCGATCAATCGCAGGTTTACGAGAAGGTATTCGCGAGGCTGAATGACGGTGGTTGTATCGGGATCTTCCCCGAAGGCGGTTCACATGATCGGCCCGACTTGTTACCACTAAAAGCCGGTGTCGCGATTATGGCCCTTGGTGCGCTCGAGCTAAATCCAGAGTGTGACATTAAAATTGTTCCCTGTGGTATGAACTACTTCCACCCCCACAAATTCAGATCACGAGCTGTTATTGAGTTCGGTCCTCCGTTAAGTGTGCCCAAGGAACTTGTCAAGATGTACAGTGAAGGAAACAAGAGGGAGTCTATACAACAGCTCTTGGAAATGATTCAGAGCGCGTTGTTGGCTGTAACTGTTACTTCTCCGGATTACGACACGTTGATGGTCATTCAAGCGGCTCGACGACTATACAAGCCGGCGCACAAGAAGATCCCATTATCGTTGGTAATTGAGATGAATCGGCGGTTGGTCATAGGTTATACGCATTACAAGGACGATCCACGGATTATTCATCTCCGGGAAGCAGTTGCGAACTATAACAAGCAGTTGAGACATTTGGGAATTCTGGACCATCAGGTTGAGTACGCCACATTGTCAGTACCACGGATTTTTGGAAAGTTAGTCTACCGGTCGCTGAAGCTATTTGTTCTGGCATTGGGTGCGCTTCCGGGAGCTATTCTTTTCGCGCCAGTATTCATTGCCACCAAGAAGATTTCCAAGAAGAAAGCATCTGAAGCGTTGAAAGCCTCGACCGTGAAGATCGCGGCAAGGGATGTAGTCGCGACTTGGAAGATTCTTGTCGCGCTCGGTCTCGCACCCACGCTGTATTGGTTTTACGCTTTGTTGGCGACGTGGACAACGTGGAAGTACGATCTTGTTCCTCAGGTGCGACCGGTGTGGCTCGTGACGGTTGCGGCTATGATTGTCTTTCCGGCGATCACTTACGCGGCTCTTAGAATAGGTGAGATTGGAATGGATATTTTTAAGTCGTTGAAGCCGCTTGTGGCGTGCTTGAACCCGAATAATATGAGCACGATTGCGAAGCTGCGGATTACAAGAGAGGAATTGTCGAAGGAAGTCACGGAGATGATTAACTCATTGGGGCCGGATGTCTTTCCGGAGTTCGACTCTCACCGGTTAATGCAGAGTTAATACTCGATTCATTTGGGATTATGATGACGTCGTTAGAGTTTGGGTCAGGATCTGTGTGTGCGCTGCGAAATGATAATGATTAGTTAGTAATGGAATATGGATCGGTGACATGGAGCTTCGTGAATTAATCGATTAGTAACATTTACAGAAAGAAAAATAAGTACAAAATTATGACCAAACTGATGGAAATGGGTGCAACACGGGCCATGCACATACAACAATATCCCACCCTTTAATTATTGGTTTGCTCTAGCAATCTACATCTTCAAAAACTCGTCGCGCTTCTTTCTGTAGGCGGCGCAGTTGCGCAGCCACCGCCGATAGCCATGCAGAGATGTGATCTTCTCGCCGTAGTAATCAGGGACTGGGTTTGCGAACGACTGGTAAGATGGATCGACACGGTTCTTCTTAACATGCTGCAAGAATAAATCCTCCTTCTATATTAACGTGTGTTAGTGTATTGCTTGGATGGAATATATTATGGACAAGACGACAACTAACCAATCGGAATGGTAGCCGCTTACTCCTCAGAACCAAGAAATTGAAGACAAAATTTCCTAAAAGCGGTCCCAGCAAAGCGCAAAATCCGGTGAACATGAATAATCCAGCACCCATGGCAAGTAGCGGATCAAAGCCGAAAACCATTTGCGTGGGATCAATGTTAACGGACGAGATATACTCCCACCCGACCACGAGGCCGACTAAACCGCTGATTCCCATTGACGCGACTTGAAAGCCACGGCGGTAGGTTCTGTATTTAAGAAATTCGTTCCAGGTTAATGCGCTGTGATCTTGCGCGCGCTCTGCATTCATGCGCAGGATAGTGGATGAGAAAGGTCGGACTGAGAGTTTTGTAGTGAGATTGCAACTGAACCGGGACAACATTGAGGTGCTCTGGGTCATGGGTACGCATCTTTGCATCGTTACTAGCGTGCGCGAGGTGGTAAATAGTGGTAAAGCTGTATATCGGCGCACGGTAGGTTGCGTGCACGCCGGTGTGATCGTGCTCAAAGTTTTCGCCGCTGCTGATGGCTGGAGTAAGGCAAATCGCGGGATCATGGCGAAAACTGTCAACTATCCTACTTTGCCGATATTCTCTTGCTGTAAACAGACTAGCCGATGCCTAGACTGCGGTGTAGATGAACTGGCAAAATGTCGACGTAGGCGATGAGGCTTGACTGAAACTACAGACCCTTGTGTCCATAATCGCTGATAGACCAGCCAAAATTACAGATATACTTCAGGTTAAGGGCTATGTGCTGTGATGTATTAAGCCAAACACCCATTGCCTACGCGCGATTTTAAATTCGAGCTGGTGGAGTTTCTTGCTTGCGATGAAATTCTGTTGAGTACTTCAGTCTGCCCGAAACGTCTTCTCCCGAATGGTGTTTTTGCTCGCCCAACCGAAAAGGTGCTGTTGTTGCTCGCCCGACCGAATGGTGCTGTTGCTGATGCTGTCGCAGAATCGCGTCAAGATGGTCCCGGCTACCTGTGTCGTCAAGTCAGAAAAGAACAGGATGATGCCTCTGCACCCAAGTCGAAACGAGTTGCAAAACGCAAACGAGATGAAGTACTGGACAACGAGTGCGTATGAACGTGCACATGAATGAATTTTACGTAAGTGCAAGACAAACTGATATGGTTCCGTTAAGAAAATGGAACCTGACAGTTCATACACAAATGCTGGTAAGAACGAATGATTGGCAATATCATGTTCTTGAAAATCCATTTAACTCGAAACGCGCCCGAGCTGGCTATTGGAGTCTGGACGAGGAATTTGGAGCACTACAGGTCTACAGCGCTGTGCATGTAAAAAGTCGTCATCGCTAAACAAGCAAATATTAGTCTATTCCTAATTCCTTGACAGAGTTGAAGGTCTCCCCTGACGAAGAGTAATTCCCGCCATCGAGAGGTAGACGTCGTACGCTGTTCCGTCGTAGTTACAAGGAGATGTCATCGAGAGAAGACGCCTATTATTATTTTTATTATTATTATTATTACGCAGCTCTGGTCTGAACAGGTCTGCATCAACTGATTATTCATACCGGCCGCAGCAGGTTGATGCGAATAAAGATCCAGAACTTCCCAGCTTGGTCATCACCGAGCTGTCCACAGTTCGAAAACCACGGACAATGGCGCAACCGTGCGGCGTGTTTTCGGTCCATGCCCACCTTCTTCTGTTTACGTGACATAATCCGCGTGAAACGCGAGCAATCCGATTAGGTAATAATTTTCAGGCTTAATTATTCTCGACCGGTTGCATCTGACAACGAGTAATCGAACAAAAACGGATTGTAGACAGGATGCGATGAGTATCTTGACATATGAAAGTTAGGCCGCTGGTGCCAGCCAATGAGCGCGCCGCGGATAGTAAGGCGCGGCGCGGCCTCGCTGCAGGTACGCGAGTTTAGGCGGCAGCTCTGTGTACACCGATCAGTCGACCACTGGCCCGGGTTAGGGGTTTCTGGGCGCGACCCCACCTTGGGCACACACCGGCAAGCGCCAGGTCTGCCATAAAAATCCCAACGCTTTCCTGCGAACCGAATCCATCCTTCTCAATCCACCCTTGGATCCGACTGACAAACGAACTGCCATGTCCTTCTCTCGCACCGCCTTTCGCTCAGCGAGCAGATCCGTCTTCGCGTCAGCCTTCCGCGTCAAGGCTCCCCTCCGCAATGCCACCCATGCCCGATACAACTCGTCGGCCGCGCCCCCTCCAGCTAAGAACAACACGCTAATCTATGCGGCCGTTGGTGTCGCCGTGCTCGGCGGCGGTTACTACTACTACACCGCCAACACCGTCAAGCCAACGCCGGCGGCTATCCCCAAGCCATTCGTCCCCACGTACGAAGACTACAAGAAGGTTTACAGCAAAATCGCCGACACCCTCGAAGCCGGAGACTACGACGACGGTTCCTATGGACCGGTCTTGATTCGCCTTGCCTGGCACGCTTCCGGTACATATGATGCTAAAACAAACACTGGCGGGTCCAGTGGTGCAACTATGAGGTCAGTATCTATTGTCACAAGTTAGTATTTGTTGATCTCAATTTAACGACGCCTCTAGATTCTCGCCTGAGTCTGACCATGTGAGTTGAATGTGAAACGATGTTACGCATCGGTTGCTGACCTTATGATTTCCATTGCTGCAGGGTGCCAATAACGGTTTGGTAAGTCTGGAGATCAACTCCATCAGGAAACACTCATCGCTAACTGACCGGGTTACAGGATGTGGCGCGTAAGGTTCTGGAGCCGATTCATGCCGAGTTCCCGTGGATTTCGTACGGTGATCTCTGGACTCTCGGCGGTGTTTGCGCCGTTCAAGAGCTGGGAGGCCCAACCGTCAAGTGGCGCCCAGGTCGTGTCGATGCTGATGCATGTAAGTACTGCTTGTCTTTCTGCGATAATCAGATCTGTACGCATTGTCCTTGGCTGTGGAGTCATGGTGTCATAGTGCGTGTAACGATCATGCGTCGTTAATTGACGTCTGTCTCATTGCGGCAAGCATCTTATCACGTGATTCATTCAATTCAATCATGATAATCAAATTATGCGGGCGGACTGTGTCTTGAATGCACGAGAGTTGGCTAACATCCGGAATTCGTTTAGCTGCTTGCACTCCCGATGGCCGTTTGCCCGACGGCGCCAAGGGCTCTGACCATATTCGGGACATATTCTATCGCATGGGTAAGATTGAATGAAGGTCGTAATACTTAGGTACAGATCTTGACAATTGAGTAGGATTCAACGATCAGGAAATTGTTGCTCTCGTTGGTGCCCACGCTCTCGGACGATGCCACCCGGATAGATCGGGATTTGACGGTCCCTGGACCTTTGCGCCGACCTATCTCACTAACGACTTCTTCACTCTCTTATTGAACGACAAGTGGCATTGGAAAAAGGTAAGTTGCTGTCTTGATGCCGCATGCTTTACAGCGGATTTTAACTGTATCTTAGTGGAACGGCCCGGCTCAGTTTGAAGACGACAAAACAAAGTCCCTGATGATGCTTCCGGCTGACATGGCCCTCGTCAAGGACAAGAATTTCAAGAAGTACGTGGAGAAGTACGCTAAGAGCCAAGATGCTTTCTTTGAGGACTTCTCAAAGGCGTTTGGCAAGCTTTTGGAGCTCGGCGTCTCGTTCAAACCAGGTCAGGAGTCCTGGGAATTCCCGACCACCGCCTAGATTTCTATAGAGGACACATCTAGGGAGGTGATAACAGGCTGACGTATACACTCCTGGTCTGTAAAAGAAATGATTGATTTGATTCTTCAGATGGTTATTCTGGCAATTGAACGTAAATGGTAGTTCGGCTAAGGAATGAACGTATATCTTTTCTATTTATGTTGGCGTATGGAATTACAACAGACAACATAATTAAATCGAATAAGCAATATTCCGTTGCATCTCAGTGGCGGTGTGAAAGCGTAGACCTGTTCAGAGTGGGAGAGGTCGCTTACCGCTGCGTTGCCGCAGCAACGGAAATAAACATATGCGTAAACAAAAAAGCCGCATTTGTGCTAGCCAAAGGGTGACCCGACCGACGGAAACAAAGCACTTTGTTCCAGTTGACCCTCTTAACACCACTTCATCGCTCCCTCGCTCCACATAGACGTCCCGGCGACCTTTCGATTTATTCTTATCAGACATATACTCGAATTTTTTGCCCTAGTAAAGATTTTCGGGGATTGAGACAATTGACTCAGTGACAATGTCCGTAGTAGCACCGTCAAAGTCATCAGATAGCATATTATCTTTGAAGAGAGACTCGACCGACACTGCCCCCGTCCCACCGTTGAGATCGCCGAAAAGATCACCTGCGAGAGCGAGGGTTGGTAGTCCGCTGTCTGAAGTTCCTTCCAATGATTCCCGACGAAATTCTCCGTCGACAGCTGACCACCATCGGTATCTCCAGCAGCAGCAGCAGCAGCAGCAGCAGCAGCGGCAGCAGGACTTCGACAAAGAAGCGCAAAAAAGTTCTATTGAGCGATCAGTTTCGAAAAGCCTGGAACCTGAGACGAATATTGAGTTGTCGCCACGTACTACGCACTCCGTGATGTCGTTTTGGCAAGACAAAGAGCGTGAAAACTCGGAGCATGCGACGCGATCGAGATCGCCTGCAATAGATGGAAGCCCAATAATCAATAGTCGTGTCCGAAACAGTATTTTCCATCAACAGACAGGTTCCTTCCAACGGCAATTGCCGCCTTCGCCCGTGCTGCACTCATCGAAGCCAAATTATGCAGAATCGTTCGAGGTGGAAAGGGAAGAAGAACCAGCAACCTTTGCGACTGAGATGTCTGCGAGACCGCACCATGTCACTCTGGAAAAGCGATCTTCACTATTGTCGTCGTCTGGTTCTATTCGATCAAAGAAAGTTACGTTTGAAATGGCGCCACCACAGGTCCTAGAATTCGAATCTACGCAGGACCCGGCCAATACGCCCGACGCTACGTCCGAAGACTCTGATGAAGACGAGGTTTCCGAGAGTCCTCACGAACTGGAAGGTCCAAATTATGTCATTACTAAACCAGCATCGCCATTGATGAAGTTTGAGAGTGCATTCAGCTCAGGGGTCTACCTGCACCGTACGCCTAGTGGTAGTAGATCTCTTCCGAAGCCGTCGGTACATGCGTTCATTGCAAAGGGCAGACCTCTTCCGGCCGTTCCTACCAAGCAAGCCAACCCTTCTGACCCACATCAACATTCTTCAGAGCCGGCCGAGATTCGTCAATCTGCAACAAGTCTAGTGCGCCAGGATTCGTTGATGAGTAGAGCTTCAGAAACATCTTCATATGACGCTATGGATCTTGTTGACTCTTACACATTCGAGGATGTCAACATCGACAACGAACAAGTCCTTGATGCGTTTCAATGCGATTCGGAATGCGATACGGAGTATATTGAGAAGTCGCTAAACGATGATAATGCCGTGGCTCAGTCTTCAATTGGCACGCTACTGACAAGCGAGGCGAAGCAAGAGGAGGATACGGACACACATGTGGACACTAATCATGACAGTAATCAGCAGATCAAAGCGAATACTAGCGTGTCAGATCATTCTCCGGAGATGTCATATCTCTGGGATGGCGAGACCCCGGCTTCGTCAACTCAAGATGTCTCTGACGATGTCGATGGGAGAGCTTCAAGCGGCTATGCGTTCATAGAACATCCGGAGGTACTGAGCGCGACTAGCGTGCAGAACAACTCCACGCACATCAGGACCGACTCGACAACGTCGTTTAAATTAGAGCTATCATTTGAAGAGGCGGAGAACGATTTTGGCTCGGGTCTAAACGACTATCTCAACTCGTCGTCATTCCTAGCGAACAGATGGATGGGTGATATTGATGACGATCCCGCAACAGTTCGTCAGCAGCGACAGCACCATGTTCCAACGCAAGACCAGACAATTAAGTCTTCGTCAGGAGCGAAAACTCGTCCAAGTCTTACGCCTGCAGATGTCACGCATATGGCAACCACGAGACGGAAAGTGAGCGGGGAGCGGGCAGAACATAAGTTTTTGGACTTTCCTGCCATTGAAGAAGATTTGCCGAAGCCGAGGGGCCAAAAACCAATTTTGCTTGATTTGGACATGGATGATTTTTCGTTTGATAGTTTGAATAAAGAGTTTGACAGGGTTATGGAGGTTCAAAGAGTACGTCTGGTATGTAACGTGATGGTCATTATCAGAGAGCTAACAAGCAATAGAGAGGATATATGATGCGGCAAAACACAAAGATTGTGTACGCCTCTGCTGATCATGACTTCAACGATGCGTCTCCGAAGGCTTACCAACCATGGATCGGCCCTCGGTCACCTTCGAAAGACCAAACTTCGCCCGCTAAGGTCTCCGCCGAAAGTAACAGTATGCTTCTTCCAGAGACAGAACGCGAAAGGAAGGATGGCAATGAGAGAAAATCATCGACGATCCTGGATGATCGGGAGGTCGACCTTGTCAAGCCTTCGAAACAATCCTGCGAGACACAACAGACACTTCCGGTTGCGAGTAGTAACGTTCAGAGGGATCCAGTACCAGTTGTTGCTAAGCTAACCAGTTCAGAGGCTGATGATACCATTGATCCTGCAGACCGAGGTCGCTTATTTGTCAAGGTTCTTGCCCTTAAGGACTTGAAGTTGCCGCTGAATGATGGTAAGGAAGGTCTTGACTGTATCATTGCCATTATGCTAACTTATCAAAGATTCGTCTGCGTACTTCACTTTGACTCTTGATAATGGTATCCACTGCGTTACTACTGCCTACATGAATTTGACCAGAAACGCTCCAATCTATCAGGAATTTGAGCTGTAAGTTGGATTCTATTGATAACTGACAGCATTCGGCTAATCGAATATAGGATCGTTGGATCAGACCTTGAGTTCATTCTCACCTTGAAAGCTAAGATTAGTCGACCGGCCACTCCGGTTTCTCGTTCACCATCTCCCAAGAAGAAAGAAAGCAGATTTGGGATCGATAAGCTCTTCAGCTCGCCCAAGCGTCGCACGCAAGTCGAAAGTGTGCCTCAACACGGTCCACGAGCTCTTGACAACATCCTGGGCTCGGACGGTTCTTTCGCCAGATCATATGTCTCGTTTTCTCAAATTGAGCGAGAGATCTATCTTACATCCAAAATTTTGGAAGTTCCATGCTACAACGAGTGGGCGACTGAGATTGACGCGAGCAGGTCTAGAAAGGCGCAGCGGATGCCAACTGCGCCTTATCCTATCGGTAAGATCGTGTTGCAGTTACTGTACTATCCCAAGACGCACCGGAACCAAGAAATTCCGCGCAGTTTGAACGCATGCTTGCGGGAATTGAAGAATGTCCGAAATTGATTCGAAAACGAGTCTGTTATGAACGTGTGTATGCATCGGTGTTACGGGGTGATTGGATCAGGAGATATAGCCAAGGGAACCTGTAACCGTCTCCGCTGCTTGCGGTATCAAATTTTACGTAATGCAGGACGATATTTTGTATTGGTATAATTGTGGATTTTGACCTTGTCTATGCGACTGTTGCTGATCTCTGCCACGCTACGCGTGAGTATTGTTTGATTATAATCAATATTTCCTTGAATATGTACAATCCGTTAATGCAGTGGAATTTTTTACGTCCAGAGCCGCTTAATGCCCATGCGACGCCAAATATCAACACCTTCTCTAGTAATTCTCGACATCAATTATCGTCCCCATTCTTCTTCGAAGACGAGCTCATAATTGGCGCGGACGTAATGATCTGTTTCACTTCCAACAGCTCATAAACGCTACCCCCATGACTAGCTTCTGCCCACGGAACGACTACTTGGTCTACTCGTTCTAACGCATTAAAAAGCATAGACGCGCCAGGAAAATCTTGCCGGATGCCGAGTATACCCAGACCTGGTATGCTTGTTGCCTGTGCCAGCCGGGCGAGGGAGCCTCTGGGTAATTGGACGAGTTTTACGGGCATCGAACTCGATGCGCAGAGAGTAGGGAAATGTGATAACAGCAATGCGGGAGTGATATCTGATCGAGAGACAAAAACCGCAGTAAGCGGGCGCTTGGAAGCCTTCTTTGACGAAACAGCGGTGGTGTGCTTGATCGGAGCTATATATGAGGGCTGTGCGTATATACTTGAGGTTTGCGCTTCGAGCGCAAATGTCGTGGGGTTGAACCCGAACGTGAGGTAATTTAGCACGTCTGGTCGAGCGGGCTTTTGTAGTTGCTCTGCCGCCTGAGACGAACATGCTGTGGCAGTAAGTGTCTTTTTTTGTTTCTTGACCTTGGACTTCGTAGAGATGTATGTTCCGACCGGTTGTAACAAGCTATATATGTAACCTATTATTAGGATGAAGTCTAGCAGTATGGATAGTGGAAGTACACCGCACCTGCAAAGTAGATCGACGAAGAGCTGGCCGTCGTCCGCTGAAACCGCAGGCCTACTTGCGAATTAGAGGTCTATTTTGCTCTCTTCGTCCCCGAAAATTTAAATACACAATTCATCATGAAGCTATGCTTACCACAGAACCTTTACGTGCGGATTATCCAGAACAGGTCGAAATACTACCCGCCGCTTGTCTTCGGTGATGACGTCGGCCCGACCTTTCCGCTTATGGGATGGGGTTGCCGGAATTTGCGCTGACATTTAGCATAGCAATAGCAGTACAGCGTTAAATCAGTAATTCAGGGGGATATGGGATCTCATGTGAGTATCGAGGATGCCGGTTTGCATTCGTTGCAATGACCCAAGAAGTGGGAGCTTGTGAGGTACAAACTTTGTCGACTGACAGGTAAACGTAGAATAGGGGCCTAGCTAGTGACTAAAGTATGCAAGGCACACCAGCCACTTAAGAGCCGCACAATCGCGTCAAATCTCCAATTTCTATGTGCTGCATACTAAAGTGGAACTTATATTCAGCCTGATAGCTCGATATCCCACCGAGGCTGTGCATACCGGTGTCCAGTTCTTCGCTTCGTTTCGTGGTTGGGCTGCCTCACACGCTGGCCAAGGAATATTCGTGTCGGAAGAGACGTAGGAGGTGAGCGTTCGGGGTCGGCATGATTAATAAACTCGATCCAATAAATACGAGCCTCGAATCTGTGGTCACGGATGACGAGGAAGAAGATGGTATGTGTCTAAGTCGACAAGCGAAGCAGTCATGAACTTCAGCGGTTAATAAGAATCCCTGCAGCTGGAAGTCCGACATGGGCGCTAGGAGATATCCTGCAATCGCTCGAGGAACCCGACAAATCGCCGTTGTTCTTAGTGTCGAAGGCGAATGAGTTGGTGCAATTGCTACAGCGGAATCCGTTATTAAAGCATGAATTGGTTCTCTCAGTTTTTGGACGACGGTAGGTGTCGCTGCTCAGGACAGGAGGAACGATAGTGTTGTTTGCAGGGCTCGGTGATTAATCGGCTTAGTGTGCAAATGCTGCTACTGCATCCTGCGAAAGAGGTTGTGGCAGCAGGATACCGAACCGCCCGGTACGCAATATCGGATCTTGAATCGTTGAAGACGATCATCAATCTCAGAACCGATGCATTGGTGGTAAAGTACGTTCGCGGTAGCCAGATGATCGTCTTCGGAAAGACCGACTGACAAATTTACACTACAGATCATTGGCTAAGGACTCGAAATTCAACGTCGAGAGAGAACAAGCGATCAAATTCATTAGAGCGTATTTTAGTGTTCCCGATGGTGTTACTCAACTCTCACTTGGCGTCGTATGTGCTCTTGTTGCGGTAGCAGAACATGCGGAAGATCGTCTACATGTTATCGCACTAGAAACGCTCTCGGAACTATGTAAGCCTGCAAATTAATGTGAAACTTTAAACCAGATAATTAACGGCTTTGGTTAGTACTGTTTGACCCCTACAAAGTGTCCGCCGCGGGAGGAATCAGAACATTAGCTCAGACGCTCGCAAACGGGCCGTATGAATTAGCGGATGGCATTGTGACTGCATTTATGTATCTACTCGATAAGCCAGATACGCGGAAATATGTGTGGCCTGGACAGGATTTGGATGTGGTCCTCTCGGCCTTTACGGAATTGCAAGAAAAGAATCATATCGACGAGCCAAAGTTGAAGAGCTGCGCTCGCGTGATATCTGTGCTACTAAAATCTTGGTCAGGTACGTGGGCCCTGCTGCAACGTCGAAAGAATAGCAAAAATTGACGAGACCTCTTACGCAGGACTGTTATACATGTGCATGTACAATTTCAGGTCATTACGCTCGCTTGTTGAATGCTTGCAAATGCCGCTCCCAGGGCTGCGGGTATGCGATTCAATCTACGCCATCTGCATGGCTTGCCATGACTTACATTCCTGTAGGATATCATGATGGACTTGTTCTTTGACATTTTTCAAATAAAGTCGCCCACATGGTCAGCACCGTTCCTGGCTGGACGGAGACTAACGAGTACGTGAATTATGAATATGCCACCGTTTTTTTATCGGGCTGACATCCGCTAGCATTCGTTGCCAACAGTATTGACGCTCCACCTAAAATATTCGAAAGCGCGATAAAGAGAAAAACGTTGACTGATCACTATGTATCCCTTCTGCTGGCAATCTTCGTTGAGGCCGACCTCTTAGGGGTAAGCACTTCTTTATATTTATCATGTATAAGTTGCCTAATTTTACTAGTTTCTTGCACGAATTATTGAAGAAAACATGGACGTAACAAATTGCCGTAAGGCAACTCTACTGCTAGGTGAAATAATTAGTCTGGCAGCGAAGATCTTGCCACAAAAATATGCCGTTAAAACGCAAGTCCTTGGACCTCTGTTCTCATCTGCGGCGAGATTTGAAACTCTGGACCGATTTCCGGCGTCGTCTGCTATATTTCAAATCGATAAGATCACGAAAAATTTATATCGTTCGCTTCCGGATTTATCTTTACAATTTCGGTAAGATATACAACGTTATGTGTTCTTGGAGATATACTGATTGCACTGTTGACAGTGGGGAGCTGCCTCGAGAGTCAAAGAGGTCCGAAATGAAAAAGTTAAAGCTAGGTCTACATCTTGATGACACGTACTTTCGGAGTCTGTTACTGGAAACGAATGTGCTCAGTACCAAGAACTACACCAAATGGAACTGGGATACATTAATAGAGCTGATGCAAGGTCCCCTTCTCAACCCGAAACGACTGGACGAAGCTATTCGCGCGACTAAGTTCATGAAACGACTTATGTCTTTTTACCGACCATTTAAATACCGTTTCTCAGAAATCCGAAAGACGTCCGCCAGTCAGCGTTATGTTAAGGCTGGCAGCGTATTGTTCAAGACCTTGCTCGCGAACCCAGAGGGTGTGAAGTATCTGATGGAAAACAAGTTATTAAGGCAAGTTGCTGAATGCCTGGCTCAACTGGATCCCATGAGTGGAATTACATCTGCCGAGCCTCTGTTCTCGAAGTATCGCCTGGAGACAACACTTAGTTATGGGTATTTTACTCTACTGGGAACTCTAAGTGGAGATCCGAATGGATTGGCGTAAGTTCAAAGGAATGCGAGCAGCTATCTGCAGGCTAATAGAGGGATAGAATGATTGAGCGATGGAGGATGTTCAATATGTTCTACCATTTAAGTGAACTGAATACCAGAAAAGACTTGATCATGGCGCTTGTGTCGTCATTGGATTATCACCTGGAGGGCCACACACGCATCATCCTAGCCAAAGTTCTCGCGACGGGAGAGAAAGACGTCCGGATGTTTGCAACATCTCACCTGGCAAAAGTAATCGACTTTGAGGATATCAAAATGCGGAATTGGGCCATTGAGCTGTTGGTTGAGCAATTGTACGACGTGGATCCGGATGTGTGCAAACTAGCGATGAAGGTTCTCGGTGACGCTTGTGAGGATGGTCCGACGCTAGATTATATCGTTAAATGCCTCCCTGATTTGGAGCATTTGTCCGATATGACGGGACCTCTACTGTTGAGATTTTTATCTACCTCAGAAGGTTTCAGGTTTCTGAGAGGTCTCAACTACATTGAAAGTGAGATGGACGAGTGGTTTAATGTGAGTACATAAGAAGTGGTTATTAATTGTTCTATAACTGACGCAGTTTTAGCGTGGCAATGAAGCGTATGTACAGACACTTGAGCTAGAGCTCGCGCGGACATTCATGATTGGCGACAAATTACGTCAGGTCAACCACTCCGCAACAGTTCTTCCTCATTTTTATAAAGAGTTGGTAAGAACCAAAGAGGGCATTGCTTTACTGCGACAGAAGGATCACGTTCGGCGATTTGCCGACTTCATTAGAAAGCATTCGACGGAAAATCAAGATCCGGCAATTTTGCGAAAATTGAAAGGGTGCATTTGGGCTGTGAGCAACATTGGATCGTTGGAGTTTGGTGCGCCGCTTCTGGAGGAGACGAATATCGTTGAGATAATCGTAGATATTGCGAATAACTCGCAAGTGTGGAGTTTGAAAGGGTTTGTGACCATCCTACTCCGATAAAATGACAGATGGCTAACAGGACCTGTAGGACTGCCTTCTTCGCGCTTGGGTTGATTGCGTCTACTACGGAGGGCCTTGAGATAGCAGATGAATACCGATGGGAGACAGCTGTTTCAGTAATGGGCGAGCCGGTTGGATTGTGTCTTCCGGCGGATCTCAGTGAGTTCTTAATTGTAAGAAAGTCCTGCAACTCGCAATTAGCATCTGATCGATTGTCTGATCCCGTTATAGGTGCCTGAATGGAAAAGTGATAGCATTTTACGGCCCTCAAGGCGCGGCGTTTATGTTGCGGACGATGACGCCCATCTAAAGCAAATTCTCATTGCGCAGACTGGTAAGTCTAGTCCGTCGTAGGATGTTCTTGTATTGTATTGGAGTAGCGTGCGTCGCTCTGTACGACTAGGTATTTCTCGTTTGATTATGTAACTGTATTGTAATTTCTAGGTCATGTGGAGTTGTGGTTGTACGATAAGTCTATAGATGTCCCATAATTATAGGAGGTCCGTTATATTAACCCCAAAGCTGTGGCCCAAGGGACTATGATGGCAACTTTTCTGGTTCCGATCCGGGTCTGGACGGTAATAAGGGTAAGGGTATAGTTCTATTGTCTTGATAGGCTGCAACTCCGCCTATGACTGGGCACCCCAAACCCAGCGGAATTGTACGGGATGTGCCATCCCGCGTTCCGCTTGCTACGCGTGCGTATAACAGGTACCGATGGGGCCGGCTACAACTTCGGTTGCTACAACAGGGAAGCCCAAGAGTGCGACCTGAGTATTTTCCTCCCCACGCATAACATTCTCTCCCACCCAAGACCGTTTGCATCATGCTGTCGACTGTGCTCAAGTCGGCTCGATTAGCCTCGACTGGTTCGAGAGCTATTGCTCGTCCAATTGCTATCCGCTCGCTGGCAACTGACGCTTCGAGCTTGATTTCTACTGTACCTGAGGTAAGTTATCAGAAAGCGCCGTCTATCCCTCTGAAGCTACAGTGATGTCGCGCGTCCGCTGTACTATTAACTTGACGAGCAATATATTAATTGATTCAATTACAATTGATCGGCTGAAATACGGTTGCTGGGAATTTCGAGACTAACATTCTTCTCCAGGATGCGGATGCTCCTTTCACGATTAGGCTCCAACCCGAGTCCTTTCAGACTTACCAAATAGAGTCTCCTGACTTGGAGATGCAGGTTACCAAGAACGAACTGATTACTTTGTACCGAGATATGGTTACTGTTCGGTACGTTCATGGCCTCTCGGTGTAGTTTGCGGACAGAAGTAAGGCTAATGCGGGACCATAGTCGGCTGGAGACTGCTGCTGATGCGTTGTACAAGGCTAAGAAGATCAGGGGATTGTAAGTGGTAAATCTGTTTTTGTATATAAGCGAATTGATTGCTAATCCCCAATAGTTGGTAAGTCACAACTACTTCAGCATTCATGCGCGAACCTTAGACAGATCTAATTGGCCTAGCCATTTGTCAATCGGTGAAGAGGCAATTGCTGTTGGTATCGAGCACGCTATCACTCGGGATGACCAAGTGATCACTGCCTACCGTTGCCACGGCTTCGCCTACATGCGCGGCGCTTCTGTTAAGGCCATTCTCGCTGAATTGATGGGTCGCCGTGACGGTGTTTCCTTCGGAAAGGGTATGTGACTCGATAATGCGCAGCTCAATGTGAGCATAGCTGATGACATACAGGTGGTTCTATGCACATGTTCGCTCCTAATTTCTTCGGCGGTAACGGAATTGTCGGTGCTCAGGTTCCTGTTGGCGCTGGTCTTGCCTTTGCCAAGCACTATCAGGGTCTTCCTCACACCACCTTTGCCTTGTACGGTGATGGAGCTGCGAACCAGGGTCAAGTCTTCGAGGCTTATAACATGGCCAAGTTGTGGAAGCTTCCGTGCGTCTTTGCTTGCGAGAACAACAAGTATGGTATGGGTACTTCCGCAGCCAGAAGTTCGGCTCTGACTGAGTACCACGAACGTGGTCAGTACATTCCTGGTATTAAGATCGATGGTATGGATGTCCTCGCTGTCAAGCAGGCGTCTGCCTTTGCTAAGAAATTCACCACGGAGGGCAATGGTCCTATCGTCCTCGAGTACTCTACCTACCGTTATGGCGGGCACTCCATGTCCGATCCTGGTACTACTTACAGAGTATGCTTGCTTTCGTCTTCGCTGCTGGAATATCTATGTTCTCGTTTTGCTAACTCGATCTAGACTCGTGAGGAGATTCAACGCATGCGCTCTACCCAGGACCCTGTCACTGGCTTGAAGGATCGTCTTGTTGGATGGGGTGTCCTTAGTGAGGACGAGATCAAGGCTATTGATAAGGATGTCCGTACCTCTGTTGATAAGGAGGCTAAGGAAGCCGAAGCCTCCGCACCTCCAGATGCTTCCGCTACTCTTTTGTTCGAGGACGTTTATATCAAGGGGACTGAGCCACCAGTTTTGAGAGGAAGAATTCCCGAAGAGAATTTCGTTTTCGGCAAGTAAATGCGGTGACAGTGTCGCGATTAGTGGCCGGTCCGCTACGCTACATTAGCTGATTGATCGTTTACACCGATGGCGGTGGTGCAATGTCGTGTAATATCATAGATAGAGGGTCCATGCGTGGAGATGCAATGACATATCAAAGTTTGGATTCCATATTTGCTTCTTGACCATCTGTTAGTATGGCGTAATATAACTCAATCATAATATTATAATTAATGGAAGTAAATGTCCAGAGTGATGTATTCACTCGTTTTTGACAAGAGTCATGCAATCAACGCGCGCTACAGTTAGTAAATGTGTGTAATGAGCCCGCCAAAAAGTTAGACAGGGTTACCCGCTGCGACCGCGTCGCGTGTCGGACCTTACTGAAAATATTCTGTAGCTGTAACGATTAGCACCAAATTCAACAGCTGCCAATATCTATCTGTCAGACGCAAACAGTAGCGCTGATTTATTGCCACAATGTCGGGACTGTCGTTGCCAAGTGCTCCTGGTACTCAGCTTTTCAAGCCAGGATATCAGACGTATCAGAGTGAAGACGGGGCCATCATTCGAAACATCAGTGCTTGTCGCGAGATCGCATCGATTGTGCGCACTTCGATTGGACCATGTGGACGAAACAAGATAGTGATTAATCGTAAGTGACTACTGCTCAGGTGGGATAAAAGTTTAGAAGAAAGCATCGGATTGACAGGTGATCACATCCGTGTGAGAGCAGGCTCGACTGGGTGTCGATGTGTCCGGTTGTTCAAGAGCGACCAATTGAGGATTTGGTAGAATCTGTTCAGTCATTAATGATAGCTGTTGTAGATTTGCAAAAGGTTTTCTTGACCAGCGATGCTGCCACGATCTTGAGAGAGCTTGATGTCATTCACCCTGCTGCTAAGCTGATGGTCATGGCTAGTCAACAGCAGGAGACTGAAGTACGTATCCTATTCACAATCCTGCAGTGTCTTGCATCAACATCTAACTGCTAATTGCAGATGGGTGATGCTACAAATCTTGTCATTGTAATGGCTGGAGAATTGTTGAATCAGGCGGAAGCTTTGATAAGAATGGGCTTGCACCCATCAGATATCATCCAGGGGTATGAATTAGCGGAGAAGTTTACCCAGAGTGAGCTTAAGGAGCTCTCTGTTGAAAAAGTGGAAGATTTGCTATCGCAAACGGAACTTTTTAAAGCTATCCGACCATCTATCGCGGCTAAGCAGTATGGAAATGAGGACTTTTTGGCGGAACTCGTTGCCGAGGCTGTCTTGTCTGTACTGCCAAAGAACCCTAGGAATTTTAACGTCGACAATATTCGAGTCGTTAAGATTATGGGCAGCAGTTTGGATGCCAGTCGAGTGGTGAAAGGTATGGTATTCAACCGCGAGCCGGAAGGTTCCGTCAAGAAGATTGCTTCGAAGGCGAGAGTGGGTGTCTTCACTTGTCCAATCGACATAAGTCAAACAGAAACAAAGGGCACCGTTTTACTTCATAATGCGAAGGAAATGCTTAACTTTTCGAAGGACGAGGAAGCACATCTGGAATCGGTATATTTTCTTCTTTAGCATTTTGAGTAACTATGCTAATATTTCTGATTATAGTCCATAAAGGCGCTAGCCGATACTGGTATGAGAGTTTTGGTTGCTGGTGCCAATGTCGGCGAGCTGGCCCTGAACTACCTGAATCGCTATGGTATTCTGGTTCTCAGAGTTCCCAGCAAGTTTGATCTACGGCGACTATGTCGGGTCGTTGGCGCGACTCCTCTACCACGACTTGGTGCCCCAATGCCAGAGGAGATGGGCAAGGTTGACGTTGTCGAGACTATTGAGATTGGCGGCGACAGAGTTACTGTTGTTCGACAAGAGAATGAGGCGACTCGTACATCCACTATCGTTGTCCGAGGAGCGACTCAGGGTCTCTTAGATGATATAGAACGCGCCATCGATGACGGCGTCAATGTTGTTAAGGCACTGACGAAGGACCCGAAACTTGTGCCAGGAGCCGGTGCTACAGAAATTGAGTTAGTTCAGCGGATTGTGCAGCATGGTGAGAAGACTCCTGGGATTCTCCAGCACGCGATTAAAAAATACGGCGAGGCATTCGAAGTTGTTCCAAGAGTACTGGCCGAGAATTCAGGCCTTGATGCCACAGAAGTTCTTGGAAGGCTGTATGCTTCTCACGGGAAGAAGGATGAGTGGAATACCGGCGTCGATGTTGATGTAAGTACAATATCTACAATCTGTATGCGAACCGTGTTGATTGGTATCTACAGGACAACGACGGAAGTGGCGTTCTGGATGCAAAGGAACACGGCATCTTCGACGCGCTGTCTGCAAAGAGTTGGGCAATTAAACTTGCCACTGACACAGTTAATACAATTCTCTCGGTCGACCAGATTGTTATGGCTAAGCGCGCAGGTGGACCAGCTATGCCTAAACAGGCCATGCCTGGCAACTGGGACGCTGATGACGACTAGATAGCGACAGCAAAGGGCTAACCTTTATTGTATTGTGTTCGATATGTATGTGTATGGTCACGTTTAAAGTTGGTTTGTGTTAGAGCATCATCGCAGTCTAATAGCGTGTATATATGTTAATCATTACGTATGCTCTGCATCTGATATCTCTTGAATCAGAATAAGAAATCTCAGGTTAAATCTTCTGTGATGAAGAGACGATATTTACTTGCCACGTTAGGCAATGTTTAGCCCCCGCAACTACCCCTTGACGAGCCGCACTGCCCCTCAGTTCAAAACATCATTGCGAATAAAGCCCTTTCTGGCCCGTCGTAATAATATTATGGAGCAATGGTCACGTTGCGATCGCGATCACGGACATGATGAGTGACCCGACTTCGAATGTTGGTTAATAGTTCTGACCCAAGGGCTGTGGCAGTTAAGTGTGGGTCAACTATTCCTGGCAGCCGGCGTCGCCCTCGTTTCTCGAAGTCGCGATAGCAACTAGGCTGCGTCTCGACATTCACATCTTACCTCTCACAAACGGCTGCAATTGTGTTGTTTACTGTGGATGGTGAGAAACACTTTAAGGCGTTACTGATTGAACATATTTATTATACTGTGCGCTTGTGACATCGCTGTGGTCTTATCGTCTTTCCAAAGTCATATCTGGTGCCCAAATCCCAACGCAGAGATGACATTCCATTTGCGCGCGTGGAGACTGGCCACCTTCACTTATCTCCTGGTTATCTTGCAGCTAAGCGGAGTACATGCCAAGCGCTCAGGAACTCAGAACTTGACGTCTGTTCCAGTGTCGAACTTCCTCGATTCCATTCATGGTGGTGTACTGGGAACGGCAGCCGATAATTGGTAAGTTGTCGTACGACTGCTTCATCTCGGCACACGGGCCAAATTGCTCGGGTACATTGCTGTAGTATATGATTCTAATGCATTTCCTAGTTTTAACTGTTTGTTGCCGGCATACACCTGTACCCAGTACTCGGAGTGCCGCCAATACGATGGCCGATGTGAATGTCCTCCGGGCTTTGGAGGCGATGACTGTTCCGTGCCAGGTATGAAGTTGATAGAGGCATAGGCAATCTAATGGCTTACATCGGTTGTTAGTTTGTGGGTCTTTGGCTGATGGCCGAGACCGAATGCCTAGAACTGGCCACTCATGTGAGTGTGACGATGGCTGGGAAGGTTTGAATTGCAACGGTATGTGCCTAGGTCAGTTAGTAATTGTGACAATTCCGAGTTAACATCCATGCAACAGTTTGTGCAAGCGACGATGCTTGCAATGCTTTCATGCCTGATGCTACTGGTGGGGCTTGCTACAAAGGCGGCATGGCCGTAAAGGAGAACTTCCAGATGTGCAACGTCACTAGTAAGTTCTTATTCATCACGACTACCAAATGCTGTCTAGAATTTAGAAGTTTGGCTAATATCGTACTTAGACCGGAAGATTCTTGATATTCTCGACGGGAAACTCCCTCAAGTTACTTTCTCTTGTAACAGGACGTCAGAGTCTTGCAATTTCCAATGTAGGTTTTCGCCGTACGGCTGTGTGAGGCTTCTAGTAACAATCACTAGTTTGGATTGATGAGATCGAAAGCTTCTATTGCGGTTTGAAGAATTGCGCGTTCACCGCTGGTAAGCGTCGCTTGGTACCGTTTACTATCTATCTCTGACGCTATTGTAGAATCTACGGGCACCACCAACAAGACTTCCTATGAGTGCAAAGATATTGAATGTGCCTGTCTTCCGGACAGAATGCTGTGTGGCGAAGATGGTTCCATTGGTACGTTCGAGAGTCCTTAGCCCTCACCCCCCATCAGTGCTCTAACAATATGCAGATATCTCAGACTTTCTGGATGAAGCCATCGCTGGGCCAGGAACATTCTCTTGCGATTCGGCTCGAGGATCTTGCGAGTTTTCAGAGCCAGCTATGGATGATTTGATCCAGTCTGTATTCGGAGACGAGACCATTACGCTCACGTGCAATAGCGGCGAATGTATGCATTATAGTGAGCTACCTGGCTATGAGATTCCGAAGAAGTCTTTGAATAAGAGGGTTCTGGTTTTAGGCATAATTGCCATAGTGATATTCATTGTACTCGTCTGTCTCGGCTTATTTTGTTTGGTCCGAAGGATGCAAGACCTGACGAATAGCGCCAATTTGCCTTCAGAAGATGAATCGTACAAGCTGATGAGTAGCCATACTCCGGCTACGTTGCTTTTCGACAACGTCACGTACACTGTGGGAAACAAGCGAGTGCTTCATGGAGTTCAAGGCGTTGTTCGTCCAGGCGAGATAATGGCGGTAATGGGAGCATCTGGAGCCGGCAAGACTTCACTTCTGGACATCCTTGCACATAAGAACAAGGGCGGAGCCGTGGGCGGTGATATCTTAGTGAACGGATTCAAGGTCTCCGAAAACCAGTTTAAAAGTATCTCGGGCTTTGTTGACCAAGAGGACGCCTTGATGCCTACTCTGACGGTGTATGAGACTATCTTGAATTCGGCGCTACTTCGGCTGCCCAAGGCTATGTCTCGTAACGCGAAGCGACTACGAGTCCTTGAAACAATGAATGAGCTTGGAATTATGGGAATTAAAGACCAAGTTATTGGTTGGGAAGGTCACCGTGGCATCTCGGGCGGTGAAAAGAGACGCGTTGCGATCGCTTGCGAGCTTGTTACTAGCCCCTCTATTCTGTTTCTGGATGAGCCGACTTCTGGATTGGATTCATTCAATGCATATAATGTCGTTGAATGCTTGCAGTCGCTGGCTAGAGACTACAAGCGGACAGTTATATTCACTATTCACCAGCCTAGATCCAATATTGTCGCCTTATTCGATAGGTTGATTTTGCTTTCTCATGGGCAGCTCGTTTACTCTGGTCTCCACGACAATTGTCAAGAGTACTTTGCTTCCATGGGATACGAATGCCCTAGCGGATTTAACTTGGCTGACTTTTTGATTGATCTCACAATGAAAGCCTCCAAGAGCTTGCATCCATCGAATGGCTTTTCTACGCGCTTGGCGGATAATTCTGAACGGGACTTGAATTCGACTGCTGAAGTTATCGCTAACGAGGACGGTGAATTGATCCGACTTGAAACTAGATCGTCTGACGACAATTCTACGACGACCACGGGAAATGGCAATCATACCCAAGATTCTAACCACGAAGAGCCTGAGTCCGATCTCGATGACTTAGTCAGGAAGTACAAAGAATCTGGAATAGCGGAGCGAATCAAGACGGAGATCCAGGAGACTCTGGAAAGTGCGTCTGCACATTCAGATCGTCTGCCAACATTCTTATATGGTGGACAGAAGATTGGCATCTTCGAACAATTTGTCATTCTTTCTGGACGAACATTCAAGAACTTGTACAGAGATCCGATGCTACTACTCACGCATTATATCATGGCTTTAGTTCTGGCGGGTACGTATATATTGTGAAGTCGAAGCCTTGATTTTGTACTGATACTGAAGGTCTGTGTAGTCCTTTGCGGGTATTTGTACTATGACATTTCGAACGATATCTCTGGTTTCCAGAACAGACTCGGTCTTTTCTTTTTCTTGCTTGCCCTTTTTGGATTCAGCACGTTGACATCACTTCATGTTTTTGCATCCGAACGACAGATTTTCGTTCGAGAACGGGCAAATGGATTCTATGTTCCGATTTCTTACTTTGCTTCGAAAGTCGCGTTCGACATTATTCCTCTTCGTGTGTTCCCTCCTGTCATGCTGGGTCTCATAATCTACCCACTAGTTGGGCTGAACTTTGAGAACCACGGAATGCTCAAGTTTTTGCTAGTTCTAACTTTGTTCAATCTCGCTGCTGCCGCGATTTGCTTGTGCATCGGCGTTATGATTAAGGATATAGGCGTGGCGAGTTTGATTGGCAGCTTGGTTATGCTTTTTAGCTTGCTCTTTGCGGGCCTTTTCCTTAACAAGGACTCAATTCCGAAGAGCGCATTGTGGATACAAAACCTTTCCATCTTTCACTATGCATTTGAGGCAATGGCAGTTAACGAGGTTCGATACTTGACTTTGATTGAATATAAGTATGGACTATCTATAGAGGTTCCCGGTGCAACAATTTTGAGCACATTTGGATTTAACACGACCGCGTATCGAAGTGACACCACTGGTCTTGTCGCATTCTTCAGTAAGCAATCTGTAGTGTTTGATCGAGGTTCGGACTCTAACCTTTGTCAATAGCAATATTCATTGTGTTCGCATATATAGGAATGCATTACATCTTGGTTGAGAGGAGGTAGATTCGGTCGGCAAGATACGCGGCACGCTGACCTTACTATGCGGTACGATTGATACATATTTTTCAACCAAATGCGGATTGAGATAGTCGTGTTGTTGTAGGTCAGATGCATGTAGTATATGCTCGTGCCGCTTTTTCGGTTAATTAATTAATCATCTCGGCGTAGAGTTCAGCTGAGGCAATATTTGATCTGGTTCCATTGGCAGTCTGTGATTTTGTTACGTACGTGTTGGTTATTTTCATAGGATATACTTATTTGTGGGTAATACCTATTAGTGTGGTATAATTGCCATTGTACTGCATAATAAGTGGTGTTTCATGGTTTGTGTAAATAAGCGTTGAGAGTTTTGTTCCGGAGGTTTAATTGTATTCGACTATTCGTCTTCAATTGTCTTATTTTTGCCGATAATGTAACATGATAGAAATGGACATTGATAATTGCCATTTGCGTAAGATATAAGTAACTCGAGTCGTCCAATGTGAAATTTGTCCACGTGCCGTGTCAACACAACTTGTGCAATTTGGCGACAACACAACCCACAGGTTTGTTTCCGCAATCCACCTTAATTGGCACTACTGTCCCTTGTTAGGCGTTCAAGCGCATATCATCAGCTATATCACTCACGATACTTCCGCTCTATTTCCGCAAAATGGCTGACCTCCATGGACTCCTCACTACCCAATTCGGCGATGCATTGATCTCGGTTCTCAAGACAACAAAAGATTACCCCCAAGGAACTATCAGATGTGCCGGAGCTGTCGTTACAGTATTAAGATTTTTTTTGCGCAGAGACACCTGGGATTCTTATCTTACTGGGTCATTTTTGGTGGGTTTGCTTGTAGTCGATGTAGTCATCCTTGCCGCCAGTTTGACAACTTACATCTGTGTGGTTGTGGGGATCAAGGTAGCCCTTAAAGGACAACAGAAAGGTAAAATAAGAACGCCACCTCCGTTCTATCGTTATCGTGGCAAGAGCTCAAGTTTTTCAATAAATAACTCTTCCGCATTACCTGTAGTCAAAGGCGTGGGAAGCACTGGGTCAATTGATCGAGCAAGGAGACTGAGGGGTAACGGTTCTTGGCGAGCCAGCAAGGAGCACCTTCTCATCCGATCATGACTTTCTTGAATTTGAATGGTTCTTTTGTGTAACTGTTCTGTCAGTCTGTATTTTAGAAGATTACTGCGACGCTAAACTGTGCCTGGCCTGCGAACTGCATTCTTGCTTCAAGATGTACTAATTATCAAATAAATTACTCCTGCTCCATAGCTAGCCACCTGTGCATGAATAATTTTCCACTCAAGGGATACGATCATTGAATTTGTGGCATGTGCAAATGCGTGTATAGCTTGACAATAATACGACTTCTCTCGCTCCCAAATCAATTGTACTTCCTTGCAGATTGTGTCATTCCTCTGTCACATGTGCTTGTTGGAAATCTTGACAAGCGGACAATTGGGAATACAGGCAGGCATGTATGTTCTCCTTTCAAATATCTGATTGATATTTGGTGCAAGTGTCCAGATGGCAGATGATAGCAACATTCGGATTAGATGGCCACTTTAGACGTTATAGAGGTGTAATCTATCGTATCTTGTAACAATAATATCCACACAGCCCTTGAATGCTTATCTGTACGCATATGGGGCGCTACATCAGATTGGCCAAATAAAGGTGTATTGCCAGATCAATGATTCCGTACCCTAAACCGATGTTCGCACCTTTCGTTACCCCTTACCTTTGAGTGAATTTTCATGCCTTACCCATCATCCAGCGAATTCGTATCATAGGGCGACCGTCACCCCTTTGATTTGCTATAACGATAATAAACAAAGATGGTACAGATGCCATGGAAATTTGTACGATGATATACGGCTAACGATTCTGCAGGCACCCAGACGAAAATCTGCCTCTGCGGTCGTAGAAGCACGGCAGGCCCTTCGAGCCCACAGTAACGCTCTCAAACTCGCCGCGGCAGAAGCGACGATAGCGAAATCTGCATTACATGCGTCGAAATCGAGGTCCCTTGGGGCACGGACTGGTGGTGGTATCACAAAGTCGCCGAAGAAGACGAAGGCTGTTGCGAAACGTGCGGGGTTGCTGAAAAGGTTGAAAGGTATGACGAGTACAGAGGACGCCACGGTCGAGGCGCCTTCAAAGAAGAGAAAAGGCTTAATGGCTCCTCCTTCTACCAGTGCAGTGACGAGGTTGAGTTCTAGTGCAGAAGGCCCAAAGAGTCGGAGTTTGGATGATGTTAAGATTGTGTCGAAGTCTGCGCGTCGGCGGATTGCGAGAGCCAAGAAAGAAAGACTTGCAGGTAATGGGCTGAACGACTTACTGGATGCGCTGCCGAGTGACCCTAACACGGAGAATTCTGCGGTCGATGATTCTATGAACATTGACGAGGGAACCAGAGCGCAAAAGTCTCAGGATCCTATGCTTAGCGAATCACGGAATAAGCCGGTGTCACAGAGAACGCATGAGAAGATTTTGAGACAGGAGATAGATCGTTTTGGAAAGGTGATCGCAGTAAAGGACTTTCGGGAGAATCCATTCGCCGCACTGCGAGGTTTCATTCAGCAGAGAATATAATCACCACAGCTTTATACAATTATATACAGCGAGGAAGAGTCTTGCGGTGTTCTTTCTTCGCTTCGCTCAGTAGGATGCTTTCGCTTGATTCACAAGAAACGCATTCTAATTCTATGCTATGACACGCCACCAAAGAAGCCCTGACCATTTAAACAACAAGTCAGAGTCTGAATACCCATAGACGTCTCCAAATCGTCACTCCAACAGTAACGTAATTTACAAAACGTATAGTCTAAAAGGAACAAACTGTCTGACGCGATTTAGAATTTCTGCTCAACATCTTCAAGAATCTGCGGCAGCGCGTAGCTGTCCATACCCTTGAAAATAATATCGTGCACAGCCGTGAAGAGAGGGAAGTCCTCTAACTTGTCCCGCCGCTCCAAAAACTCGTGCACCTCCTGGGCAGTCGTCACTCCCTGAGCCTTCTGCCCCTTTAACAACTCATCCTCAAGCTCAAAGATTGGTCGATTGCTCTTAATCATTGCCGCGCCAAGCTTGTGATTCCGTCCACCAGAGCAAGAAGTAATAACGTCAGCAACACCACATGATTCCTCGGTAAAAGTGGCGGCTTTGCATTCCGGGAAAAACTCGCGACCGAATTTGGTCATCTCTAGCAATCCTCGTCGAATGATTGCAGCCTTGGCATTGTCGCCCCATTCCATGCCATCTACAAATCCTGACGCCAAAGCTACAATGTTCTTTAAAGCACCACAGAGAGAAACACCGGCAACATCATCGACGACATTAACATGGAAGTATGGTCTGTGGAAGAGCGCTCTTACGACGCGGGCATCGATGGTGTCGTTTGGGTCGGGAATTTTGTACGCGATAGTGGTCTCGGAAAATTTCTCCTGAGCAACCTCAGGAGCAAGGTTGGCACCGGACAATGCTCCGCAGTATATGCCAAGTTCTTTAGAGATGTAGTTCGCAATGATGGTGATGCCGTCGCCGGAAACCTCGACACCCTTGATACAGGAGACAGCTCTGACGGTGGGCGGCACTTTACCCTTCAACTGACTGCATATCCGTGGAAGGAACTGATGAGGCACGTTGAAGACCAAGAGGTCGGCATCTTTGACGGTGTCCAAAAGATCTGGCACTGCAACGACGTTAGATGGAAGTTTGATGCCTGGCAGATACTTGACGTTCTCGTGCTGAGCGTTGATAATTTCGGTGAGCTTCTTGCCACCTACAAGCTCCTCGAATACCCACATGCGAACGTCGATGTCGAACATTTCGCTATTCTCAGCAGTATTCTCAGCCACTATTTTCGCAATGGCACTGCCCCTACGGATACGTCAGCATTACGGCAATATCGAACTGACAAGAAGGGCACTCACCAATTGCCAGAACCTATGACTGATACTTTGTGGATCGGCGTTTTCGTTTTGATAGTCATGTCGGATACAGAGGATGTCGCGGAGATCGTAAAAGAATAAGAGATGCTGGGGATCGAAGACGGGGTCAGCTGCGGCGTAAGCGGCTTGAGATGTGCACGTAATAATTGAGAAATGCCACGGATAGCAGAGGTACCACGCATGAAATGCCGGAAGGGTAAATATATATATTTAGGACCAAAAGATATGGCCGGCACACAGCGAACGACTGTTCAGTCTACACGAGGCGGTAACGGGAACTGGCAGTGTGCGGGCCGATCCCAGATTACATAGCGACGCCGAAGACGGACTGTTGAGCTGTTGGCGAGGGCGCACAACCGCGGTGCGGCGCTGGCCATTGCCATTCTCACCCTTGCCATTAAACCGCACCGACCCCGACGGCGCTCGTTCCTGGTTTGTCTATAAACGGAATAGATCTGACAATTGTCGTTCGCTCGCTCTGAAAGACACCATTTATCGATTATATACTAATATGGCATTTCCAATATAAGTGCCTGCGAATGCGATTCTAAGAAAGCAACGTATGTGATTGGGTTGGTAGCCTGCAGACCGGATGAATGTGATTCTTCTTCGGGCTGCTCGGCAGGAAGATCATGAGTCGCGTGTCTCCTCTTGTCGTGACTAGTCGTGTATGCAGATCTTATTATTATCGGTCATATGTTTCGATACGTCAGTTATGTGGAAAGGTGGGACGATACGGACGATAATTGATCAAAGGTGCTGATGCGGAGGCGGGTGTGAACAGCTAATAAATGTTAAATGGCTGGGTTATCTTTGTTACCATCCTGCTAGAGGTCCTGCCAGAAGTTGTTTCTTCCTCCTTCTGGAGTGAAGTAGTACTTAATTATCAGAGACACACCCGGGGAAACGGATATTGCCATTTTAGCTGCGTTTGCCTTGGGCAGCGAGCGATGTAGGGTTCGAGTCTCTAACCTGTCGTAGCTCGAGTGCTACCATTGGAAATTCACCTACCTATATTTTGCACAATTTTAGACGTAGCTCTGCATTAGACATCATACGTACGTACTCCAGTTATCATAATGCGCGGCTCGCTGCTATACCACGGCGTTCTCAGTGCCATTGGGCTGCTGGGGATCTGCGGGCCCGTTGTCGGCGTGGATCAGCCGGATCCCGCGCTCTCCCTCGGTTCTCCAATATCACGAGATAAAAGCACAATTCCAGGTAGCTGCTAGTTCTCTGGTTTGGCTACAACTTTGACTGACAATAACAGAATGGGACAAACTCGGCACGGTTATAGTCGAGGTCGATCGAGTATTTCTTACAACTCCGGGAGAGAAAGGACAGACTGGCGCTATTTGGACACGCAACACCAATCCATACACGACATGGGTCACTGAATTGACTTTCCGTGCATCAGGTGGAGAACGACCAGGAGGTGGTTTGGCAATTTGGTATACGGCGCAGAAGGAACAGGGTCCGATCTACGGATCAAGAGATTTGTGGGACGGACTTGGAATTTTCATCGATTCAATGGGCGGTCAAGGCAATGTCCGCGGCCATCTGAACGACGGAACCATTAACTACGCCACGCTGCCGGAACCAAAGAGCCAGGCATTTGCACAGTGTCCGCTGCGGTACAGAAATACCGGTTCGATGGTCTCAGTCAAGCTCAGTGTAGGACCGCGTCAACTGCTGGTACGTGCACGTCTGAGGTGGATGTGATGAACTAGATATTGATCCAGTCGACAGATTGAAGTAGACGGCCGCGTGTGTTTTGAAACTAACAAGATTGCTTTGCCGCATAATTACTATCTTGGTATATCAGCAGCATCATACGATAATCCGGATAGTTTCGAGGTTTTCAGTTTCAAGACGACTGGATCTGATGTTGCCCCGGTGATCCAGACTCCCAAGCAGGAAATAGGTCCAGACCAGCCTTCAGCACGACAGCAACGCCCAGATCAACATCAGCAGCCGCACGTTGTTAACGACGAGACAGTCAAGGAACTGGTGAGTGTCTCTGCAAACTACAAATTTTCAGGCTAACCTTAATCTCAGTCTGGTCGTCTGGTAGCCCTGGAAAAGGCAGTCGAATCAACCGTGGAAAAGGTTAACTCTTTGCGCGAAGAGATTGAGTCTCTGCATAGCCTAAAGCCGCTTCTGGAACGTCTGGACCAGAGACTTGGCCGAATTGAGTCGACCGTTAGTAAAACAGAGGCTCAGTTCCATGGGGCGACGGCAAACATGCATGAGAGCACAAAGCAGAACATTGCCGCCGAAATTACAAGATTAACAGAGAAATTAGACGCTGTCGACCATGTTATCCGCGAACATACATCCTCCCTGGTTGGTACAATACCAGACACTATCCATGAGGCTATCAAGAAGGGTGGACCCAGTGTCTGGGCAGCTGTCTTTGTCCTTATAGCCATACAAGCCGGAATAGCAGTGGCGTATCTCTTTTACAGGAAGCGACGGGCTGACTATCATCCGAAATACCTATAGTGTTTCCTGTTATGAAAAATATTTGGCATATGCATTAGATAATTTTGAAAAGTGTTTGTTTGGTTAGATATTGTACTATGGGATCGATAATGCAATTATTTATGATACATTAGATGAAGATGCCTATATACAATTCGACGTATACTTCGAAACCGACTGTACAGTTCAAAGTGTTTCCATCTCACCAAACTCATCATCTTCCTCATCTTCTTCTTCGTCATCGTCATCGTCTTCGTCGTCTTCGTCTTCGTCCTCATCTTCGCCGTTTTGTAGACTCTTGTAATACGCTGCAATTACATCTTCAGGCGCAGCTTCATTCATGCCAGCATCGCCATTAGAAGTCTCTACAACTCTCGGTGTCGGCTCTTCTGTGACTGTTCCTTCCCGCTTAAGTACTGGCTCGTTTTCGCGTGTATTCGGAACCGCTGCCTCATCTGACGGCTCTTCCGTAACAGACTTCTCAATACCAATAGTGCTCTTTTGATACCACACCGGGAGAGCATTCTGTTGTGCCTTCTCGAGTTTAGTCTGTGTCACAACGTCGTTGACTTTATCGCCAGATAAGTCGACTTCGATTGAGAGGGTCGTGTTATTCGTGCCTCTTGCAGCATATCCAATCTTGTCAGGTATATCTCCGACTTCGATTGACGTGGGCATAGCCACCTTGAGCGACGTATCGAAATCGTTACTATGATATACATTAGTAACAACCCTTTAAGATACTGTTCAATCAATCACGTACTCCGGAATAAACGTATCATCGATCTTCTTCAGAGTATCAATAATCCGTCGAATTTGAGACATGAGCCTGGCAAGGCGTTCTTGGCTGATACGAAGTTCATCGCTATCGTCGTCGTCCTGTAAAATACTGCCGCAGTCCTCGCAAACAAAGCCTGACAGATCAGGCGCTTGTAGTGGAAGCACATCTATGGCGCTGTACCGCCGTTTACATAGTGGGCACGCATATCCTTGTCTGTCAACATCCTATATGAGAATTAGATCCGTCTGACTAAACGCTACTAAGCATATTACATTGCGCATTTTATCATTGAATGTTTCGCCAAGTTTATGTATCCTCCATTTGATCGCGTCTACGGCTTCACGATAATGTACGTAATAATACGTCCGGTGCACAGGTCGCTGTTGGCCTTCTTTCGGTTCTGACCTTGTATGACTGATAGCCAGTGTCAGTACCCGGTCAATCGACTCGTGGACCACAGTCCTTACATTTTCAATAATCGATCATCTCGCAGCTTTGCGCACAACTTATGCAGCTCTTTCTTTTGAATTCCAACCATTTGCGGCAAATCGTCGTCAGATACACTTACCACATGTCAGCTGTACGCTTCAGCCAATCAGTACAGCGCACTCACACATTATGCCGTAATACAGCATCAAGAATAATTATATGCCGGGTCTCGTAGAATGATCTCGCCACGAACTGGATCAGCACCTTGACATGCTCCATGCTGAGTTGGTTAAACCAATAGTGGCAAATCGGCGGATATTGCTTCTTTCCCTAGCTTCACTTTATGGCATTCATCCAACCGTTGGATCTGTTTAGGCTGATATCTTACTGAGCCCACCCGTCACAATGGCTGTGAGCAAGCTCGACGTTTGAAAGATCACATTCAAAAGGGCATAGGGTTAGGGCATATCATAAGCATACTTCGAGATCGCACCAGGCCGTCTGCATTGTCCGCAAAGTCGACGATCGAATCGCCATTGATCCCGCGAGTCACGGCCCGATACTGTTAGCGTGAACGGTGCAGATATCGCATATCTGTCTGATACTCTCGTTTTCTAACCTCGAGACGGATGCATAGACAACAAATACGACGAGTATAGAGATGGCCTCCAGTGGGGGAGATGCGCGTGCCGGTATGGACCATGAGGAGAAAGCACGCAGCGATGTCTTCCAGCGGGTATGTGTCCGACATCAGGTTGGAACGAGAGATGCAAGCTAATACCGTACCATCATGTAGCTCAAGGCCATTTGCGTACCGTTGTCGCAGCTGGCTTTGATGTTAACAAGAGACGCGAATGCGGAGAACAGATTCAAGATCGTAAACGGTCTCGAGGATTTGGCACATACCCTCAGCACCATTCCGCCAGATTTATATAGTGCACAATTAGGGGACTATGTATTTTTTCCACTGTCACACTTGCTACGGCTTGGCGAGAAGTTAGATGATCGGACGACGGAACTCGTGCTGCAGAATCTCGAGTTGCTTATACGCAACACGTGGGGCAAAAATCTGAATCCTGAACTAGGTAAACAGATGTGCATTCTGATCACTTTCTTCATTGACGACGGAACGGCGTCCGACCCAACCAGAACCGCGAAATCAGTCTCAGATGAAACGAAAAGAGCCGGCGCGCGAGCTTTGCTGCAACTTTTCAGGGCCGCGTCGGTGTCAAGAGGACTCCGCGACGTATTTAGAGACGGCGATAATATACCCACCTTGGCGCATACTATTGCAGTTGCTGTGAAAATAGTGCTTGACAGCGACGATGTGGATTGCGAGCTTGCGGCTGCTGATTGCTTGCGTGTCTTGTTGATTTCGGTCATTGGTGACGGTGATATTATTGCTAGCTTCTTGCCTGGAATTTCGTCGACGCTATGTAGGGTCATAACTCCTTCAATTAAGAGGGCAAATTTCAAGGTTCTCGCCAAATGTGTGGAACTGCTAGCGTTACTCATTGCTCATACGATCCCGGACAATGATCTAGGCGAGATGCTTGAATCAGATGGCACTGACCCTGCTTCAAGTAATTCTGGATCAGCGATATCGGATTCAGCACTGGCGGAATCCAGTTCGGTAGCAATGTCGCGACATGCCAGCGGTGAGGGGGGAAGTAGTAGTAGTGGCAGCAGTGGACGGGTCCGTGTGAAGGGCCTGAGATCAAAGGCATGGATAGAGGCCACGAGACATCAAGTGAAGTTAGCACTAGATCCAATTACACGACTGCGCACATATCAGCGTCCTGAGGTGAGAATGGAGGTCCGAAACTTCTGTGCACGATTACTGCAAACTTCCTTCAGGGCGCTGGAAAATTGCAGGAGTGTATTTCTAATTACTCTCATTTTTCTTTCCAGTGATTCGGACTACGATGTAAGCTTTGAGTCGTTCGATTTTGTACGAAATTTTGGCCGAGATAACGATGAGGTCATTGATCTTGTGAAGGAAGGCGTTTATGGTTGGATAAATGGTCTGCAACGTACTCTTTCAATGCAAGATGAGCCCAGGAAAACAGGTTTATTGCTGGAGCTCAAGGTTGGAATAGATCTACTAATTGATTGGGATCTGGATATGGCATTCCTGCAGGAGTCCTTTGTATCCAACTTTTTGGGCGCGATATCGCTGGCTGCCACCGAGTCTCCGAAAGTTGTCGCCTCAGATGTTATCACGTCGTCCGACATCGTCTCACTTCAACGTGGGGCGACGGTAGAGATTTCTAGACTCGACGAAGGTAGATTGGCATTTCCACCTCTCGACATTCAACGAATAATAGGAGTCAATGCGACCGAGTATTTAGAGCAGATTCTTGAGAATGTCGGTATTTCGACAAATGGCCGCAAAATTCTAAATGATTGCATTCGAATTGCGTCGGACTCTGAGAACAGCTTACAGAGTCAAGAAGTTGCCTATTGGATGTATGTTCATATGGTCAAAGGTGTACGGAAGTCAATTGAGATATTTGAAGATGACTCCACACGGCAGCTGCTGTCTCAATCGGCTGAAAATTTGAACGACACTTCAGTAGCGTTGATTCAGATCTATCTCGACAACGATAATATATCGCCAGAAAATACTTCTTTGGTCCTGGTATCTTTGGAAGCTTTATCACTTTCGGCCGATATCATGGGGGTAGACTTCAAGCTCTCGCTTATGGATATTTTATATCCGGTATTAAACCTCATAGCATCGAGCTCAATTCAAATTCGACATCATGCCTACGTGGCCTTGAACAATATTGCCATGGCGACCAACTACGGCTCAGTGAGCGAACTGCTTGTCGACAATGTCGATTATGTCTTGGACAGTATTTCTCTCAGGATCAACACTCTGGATATCTCGCCAAGAACGCCGAAGATTCTCTCTGTCTTGGTAAAACTTGCAGGTTCGTCAGCAATCCCGTATCTAGACGATATAATCGCGTCGATATTTCAGCTGCTGGACAATTACCATGGGTATTCTCGATTGGTGGAAGGATTTTTCGAGGTGCTCAGGGCAGTTGTTGAAGAAACCTCGATTGCATATTTGACAAAGTCGTTGTCGATAGAAGAAAAGCCGCGCAGCAAACGACCAGGAATATGGGATCTGGAAAGCTTATTGACAGAAATTCAAAGGGAACCAGAATTTATTCTTCACGAGAAAGAGAACCCGCCGGTCGAGGAGAAACTCGAGAACGATCCCGGTCCTGAGTCGAGTGAAGAGAAAGGTTTTGAAGAACACGAACCTGAAAAGATGGCTGCAGAACGAGACGAGAATACACCCGATCGCGCCGAACTGTGGACCTCGCCGGTCCCGAAGCCATGGTATATGACCATCCGGCGCATTGCCAATCTCACCAAATATTATTTGTCGCACGAATCACCGTCGTTGCGCTATCAGCTTCTCGATCTTCTCCATACGGGCATGCCAATTCTGGCGACAAGCGAGAAAGAGCTGCTACCACTTATTAACGACACATGGCCACCAATTGTCCACAGACTTTCAGATCCAGAGTGCCATATCATAGTGGCGGCGCTGGGCGTTATATCCGACTATTCCAACTACTCTGGTGACTTCATGTCAAGCCGCATTGACCAGGCGTGGCCGATAATACGGTCGCTTCTTCCGTGCGAGCTTCCGCGAGAACGCGAGGGCAGATTTTCACGGCCTGCGCAATTATATAAGGCTGCCACTGCCAGTATCGGTACGATCGTGAGACACACGCGCCTAAAGGAAGAAACGTTCAACTCGATTCTGGAATCGGTGGCGCCATTCCTACGGTATAACAATGATTTACGACAAGCAATGGAAGAAATATCTAGCGATGCTGTGTGGTTGTATTCCAGCGTCTAGACCAACCGTTTGTATATTTTCTTGCGTCGGTAGTTACATTTTTGCGAAAACATTTGAACGGCGTGTTCCGATTATGATTGGTTTGCAAAAGTTAGCGTTCAGCATTAGGCGGAGATGTACATATAATGAGAGGAAGAAACATGTAAATTGTACTATAATGTATTATTATCGCCTAACAAAGAGTCCCATGCATAAACAGACGACAGGGATGGCAGAATGAACAGAAAAATAACAGATGAAAAAGCTCACGACGTTTCTAATAGTGTTCTTGTACATCCTCCTCGGAGGTGTCATGATATCCATTGAATGCAATCAAATTTGGGGTACCAGATGGATATGCAGGAATTCCAGTAAGCAAATTCTTTGTCGCTAAATCTTTGATCTTCTGTTGGATGTCAGCAACAGATGCGCTTGGGTCCTTGGCAACAAGGTATGCGGTCAAACCGGCAACAAGTGGCGCTGACATTGACGTTCCAGACAACGTCCTTGATGAACGACTGTAGGTATTCCAGGAGGACCGAATATCCACACCTGGTCTATCAGTTATTAGTCAGCTAGGCTAAGTAATTGAAATCACTTCAGTCAATTTCGTACGCAAAGACATCAACGCAAGGACCGACATTTGAAAATACTGCTATCCGGTCCTGCTCATCACTAGAGCCGACAGTCAAGACAGACGGATCACTGGCCGGTGATAAATTGCAAGCATTGCCGCCACGATCATTACCTGCAGCGGCCACAACATGGACACCTTGACCGATTGCATTCCTCACAGCCCTATTAACCGATTGGCTGAAGGCTCCTCCCTTGGGAGAGGTTAGCCGGCATACAAGTATCGCATAAGGATGCCACTCACCAAGCTCATATTTATCACACTCGGACCGCCATTATTAGCATGTTGATCCGCAACATACTGAATTCCAGATATGATAGTGGATGCGCTACCACTGCCTCGATCGTTCAGGACCTTTACGCCAACTACGTGGGCGCTTTTGGCAACACCATAGCTGTTGCCAACCGCCGTACCTGCGACGTGAGTACCGTGACCAGCACGATCCCTATTCGACGAAAGCAAGACCAAGTTGACGAAGGTGGCGCGATCTGGCTGAAATTCTTCGTGGTCGACCATAATACCGGTGTCGAGCACGTATAAAGTAACGCCTAGTCCTGGGTTCTCATCATACATAAATACGCTATCTGTTTCATCGGTCAATGTTTCCCTATGCGATAATCGTGCAAGATTATAGCCCGCATCGTACTGTATCTCGTTCATATGCATGACAACGTCAGACTCAACAAAGTCAACCTCGGGGCGCATCGCAATCATGTAGGCAAACGGCCTAATGAAACGACCAGCATATGCATTTAGCACTCTATCAAACCTTCGGAAGATGCGTTGATGAAATTTACGTCCGGTAATGGAAAGTTCGTTGCTTATCCAGGTGTAGTGAGATGCAATCTGGTCGGCCGTTGCGTTCGCTTTGAACACAACAATGTATCGATCCCGGAGGGAGCGAGTGCGGATGAAGAACTTTGGATAATCTTCGCCATCTAGAACTAATGAGCTAAAGTCGAATTCATCCTCAGAGCCGTTGACAGTAAGCGTTGAAGAAGGAGAAATATCCTGGATGTAGGATACTGAGTTGCCCGAGTTGTAGTTCGGAACAGTATCATTTGTTGAATTCCTGGCAGTTGCCAAATGGAGGAACAGCAGTAGCTCAGCGGGTATGGTAAGTAGACATACAAATGTGGAGAATAGAACCATTATAGAAATATTGGAAACTATTGCTTGTATGGCATTGCTTTACATGACCGCGTTGACTGAAGTGGTAGCACAGAGTTTAGTGACACCCTTAGTTTGATTCGCAACTGTGTGGGTTTGCAATCCAACAGTTCATCGACAACACATCTGCGCTGAGTGATTAGACATGAGTTATACCGGGTCAATATTTGCGTCCGATTAAGAGAAATAAGATATTATGGACATTATCATTAGTAGGAAATAAATATAAGATCGGTCAGTAGCAGATTGTTTTCACCCGCCTCCGGTTTGACATATTTGCAGCATTGATTTTCAACGGTCGTTTTTTTCAATCGCCCTTTGAGTCCCACTATAAACCTAAAACACAACACATAATCTCATAGTATTCCTGCGTTCGGCTCAGTGGATTAGTCCACGGGATGTTTTCGTCTGGAGTAATTGCTACGAGCATTGTGGGTTTCCTTCTTGGCTTCTTTACAGTGAAATACTGACTGGTCAATGGATTATAGGTGACCTCCGTGAGGTAAGGCCGGTTGTCGCCAGTTTCTGAGTTCGTAGGTAGTTGACGGGAATGAAGCTTCCTATGAACTTGCCAATCCCGATCTTTGTCTGTCTACGGCCGTTTGCGCACTAAACTCATATAGACGAATTGATAACACTTTATTGCCCCTAAGTCCATAGATCCACGAAGAACGAAGCGTATGTCTGGTCTGGGGCTATAGAGTGGTCCATAGAGTTGGTATACTCCAAGGAGATCCGAGTTCTGGTTTATTCAGGGGCACACCCCCGCCCCCCAAGCCAGATCCTTGTCGCTGGTGCACAACTCCGTTTCCTACTTTTCTTAGGGTATTCAATATTCGAGAGTAGTGCCCAATTTCGCGCAGTCGAACTATCAGACTAATGACATAACCAAACCAAGATATTGTCATCTCTTAAGTCGATTCCACTCAGCAGCTATGCGTCTGCACCTGATCTAACCATGCCCACTGTATCGGAGTTCTCACATTTCATTCATGTCGACTGCAGCCACAACACTTCTTAGAAACTGGTCCTGGAGGTGCGCCAAATCTTCCACTCGCAAAGAGCTGGTTACGGACAAATGGACGCCATGCTCTCATTCGCGTGCAACAACTCAGATTCACCCCGATCTTATCGACGCCGGGCTGATTGCGGACCCTTTTGTCGATCTCAACGAGCACACAGTTCAATGGGTCGGAGAGGCCGATTGGGAGTATCAGACGACGTTTACCTACTCTTCTAGCGTTAAATTCACAGATCTTGTCTTTGAAGGATTGGACACGTTTGCATCAGTTTTTCTCAATGATGTGAAGTTACTGGAGACACAGAATATGTTCCATTCGCATCGCATCCCTGTCCAGAATTCGTTGAATGACGGCCACAATACCTTGAGAATATATTTCTGCTCGGCACTTCTCAGAGCTCAGTAGAGTACTATGAGCGAAAGAAATGACGAAACGTATATTCGTTTCGCTTCATAAACCCGCATTTAGCTGTGTGGACAGACATCTAGATTATTGACGAGGCGACATCTACTGCTGCGGCCGTTTTACTACAGAGATTTGTCAGTTGTTCAACCATATCTAACAAACTATGAGTCATCAGGCGTTGCGCGTATGGTATCCAGAACGGCAGCTGTGTCTATTGCACAAAGTCATTTTCGACCAGTTGACAGACGCAGCAGCAGGGCCATCGTAGCATGTTCCAAGGGTGCATAAAAATAAGGCAATTACAGAGCGTAATATAAAGAGTGCTTGGAGAGGTGCTGGTCTGTTTCCATACATCCCTCAAAGAGTGGCCATATTCCAGAACCTATTCCAGCCATATCACAAATCCCACGAACACCTGAGAATCAAGGCGATCTCAACTGTTCCTTGCTGAAGAGCTCTCCCCCAGACGGCACTGAGCTTCGAGAATCTATTACAGTCTTGCGATCAATCTTGAACAGCCAGGAGACGCTTATTTCATTTGTCAAGTATATCAATCGCCTGACCCACGTTGTTGAAACGCAAAATACGGAACTATAGATTTTGCGCAAGCAAATGGAGGATGCCGCAGAGATTGTTCAGCCCCAGAAGGTTCGTAGGAGGGGTAAAAGAGTGCAATTAGAAGGAAAATTCTTTTTTAGTACTGAGGCGGCTCTAAACGTTGCGAGGATGCTATGAAGAAGTAGGTCGCAAAACGGCCGCGAGTACCTGCACCGCAGGTACTTGGAGAGAAAGGAGCGGCGGGGCACCTTGGCCGGTGGTCCAGTCACTGCATTTCGGCTAGAGCAGGAAGGTTTCGAGATCCAGCAGTCGCGTGTGCTCGATGATACATTCGCGCACATGGTCCTTGTCTCGGGGCTGTTGCCTTTGTTCCAGCTGCCGGAGGCAGAAAGCCTGCCGATGTATACGGAGTTGCTCAGGTTGGTCGGCGGGCGGATCCCTGAGCCGGTGCCCGCTTTGCCAAAGGAGCACGTCGACGAGGTGCCGAGAGTGCGGCGGTTCCTAAAGGACTGTCAGCTCTATGCGGCATCGAAAAGGACGCATAAGGAGAAGTTTCCGTGGTTGCCGATTGGTATCGACGGCGCGGAGCTGATCCCTCATGACTTCTCTGAGGAAGACTGGCACGATGCAGTCCAGAGTGGGATGACGGAGTTCGTCCGATTTAACGTCCTCTCCATGGTGGGGCCCAGGTATGCCCGCGACGTGCCAGTCAATGTTCCGTTGGAATTTGTTTCTTTTGCCATTTTTGATGGCGAATGGGGCCGGGAGATCTGGGAACTCGTCAGGGGCGATTTTGGGAGCTATGTTGTCGACGTTCTGGGTCCCCGCAAGCACAAAATTGAGGAAACTGAGGAACCAGTTGTAAAGGAAGACACTGAAGAATTATCTGGATCTTGTTTTAGTATAACGTGTTGAAACTTGGAAGGGAGGTTGTAGCCGGCCCAAAAAGACCCATACCCTACGTTACAGTCAAACCTCGCCATAACGATACTCGATCCGATATAGCGATAAAATCTGGTGGCGTAATTCTAAAAATTTGGTGAAAAAAATTGGTTATAACGATTGCCTTCCTTAACATAACAAGTTTAGTGCCCCGCTAAGCTGATTTGAGGTGGCTGTTAACATTACATCGCATGGATTCTACTGTAGTAACTTTACTGCGCCCATCGTGGACCGGCTGACACTTACTCCGACAGCCGCAACGGTTGCGTAATAATTGTATGCCCAAAAATACGCACGATTCGTCCGCATTGAAGCCGAGTAACCAGTGCACAACTGCGATTGAGGTCGACTTTCACTTGAGCCGATCGAACAATTCCATAACTACAACGATACTCACTTCAGACGATGGCTCAGTCATCCCAGGGCAATCTATACCATGAGCAAGGAGGTCTCTACGCTGGCTCTGGCCAGCCTTACAACGAGATGCAAATGTACGCAGACAATCACGCACCCCAGTCCATTCCAGCACCCCCGTCGACACAGGCGCAGACATTCTCTGACGGCGCTCACGAACCGCCGAGATATTTTCATCCGTCGTACGCCCCGAGCGATTATCCGGTTGAGAAGACTCAGCTAAGCGAAATTTACGATCACAATAGCCATAGCGGACCTCCGATCCAGTACCAACCAATCAACCCAACGTCAGCACAGCCAGCTTCAACGGCGTCGTTGAGGTCTGGATCTCAGCTAGTTGTGCAACCACCGGATCACAGTGCTCCATTATCCCCGACACTTAGCTTCGGCTCGGGACTGGGTAACAGGACAGAAGACTTCTCGCAACCAGGAAAGTTTGGGGTTGTCGATGTTGACACCGTCTATCGCTCAATACCTTCCAACGGAATGTTCTTCGGTCCATATCTTCGTTATGGAAATATCGATCTACAGACAGGAACCTGGTACGGATCGGTAATGGTAGTTATTGCATCGAAGTTCGCGCCTTACTTTCAAATTCATCCAACAAACGACATTAGCCAAATCAGGACTATTGATGCCTGTCAGATCTATCAGTACGAGAATTTCCGGTTTTTCAGGTACAACATTGCCCTAAAGCAGTTGCCTGGGAATACGGGTCAATTTTGGACGTACGCCATCACGCATCAAGGAAACACATTGACGTATCAATTTATAGTCGCGGGCATGCAAGAAACTGAGTGGAAGTTCATGGCATTCTCGTGCGCTGATTTCTCGTTGTCGGTCAAGGAAGACGAACGTGTTGAACTGGGCGGTATCGGTTATCTGTGGGAGGATGTGCTCCATAAACACCACCAGATCGGCGGGTTGCATGCAATGCTCGGCGGTGGTGATCAAATTTACGCGGACCGAATGTGGAAGGAAATATCGTCGCTTCAGGACTGGCTTCACACTAAGGGCAAGATAAATCGCAAGAACTACGAATGGACTCCTCGCCTTGAACATGAGATCAACCTCGCATATTTCTTCTACTATACAAATCACTTTGATCGAGTCGGTATTCGCGACTGCTTGGCTCAGATTCCAAGCCTGTTCCAAATCGACGACCACGACATCTTTGACGGTTACGGATCATATCCGGAATATATGCAGGAGTCGATAGTCTTCCGGAATATTGGCCGGATTGCCTTCCAATACTACTTGTTATTCCAGCAGCAAGCAACAGAGGATATCTTGCGAACCAATCCTGACCCATTTGATTTATTCTCCGTTACTGGTAACGGATGGCATTTCTTGAAATATCTGGGTTCTACATGCGCTGTTCTTGGTCCAGACACTCGTGCGGAACGCCACATGAAGAGCATCGTTGGCGAGGCGACCCATCGAGAATTATTCCGGCGTCTCGAGGCTTTACCACCGTCTGTCCGTCACATAGTTCTCATGCTGGCGGTTCCCATTGTCTATCCGCGTCTAACAACTGTTGAGCACATTTTGACTGGCGTTAAACATGCCAAGCGCGTTATCAACGGCACTTGGAACGTTATTGGCAAAGCAACCAGCAAGGTAGCATCTGTTGTCGGCGCAGAAAAGAACACCAAAGACGGGTTTGACAGTGTCAAGAAGGCGTTTGGAAAAAGTGGTGTAATGGGATCGCTTGTCTCCGGATTCGGTGAGATCGACTTGCTCGATGACCTTGCTGACCATTGGACTCATGAAAACCACGCTTTGGAGCGGACTTTCTTCGTTCGAAACCTGCAACGAATCGCGCGCGAGAAAAGTGCACGTATTACGTTTGTCTCTGGTGACGTTCATTGTTGCGGCATGGGTCGGTTCTTCAATCCGGACGATCCCGATAACTATCAGCTCATGTACCAAGTTATCAGTTCTGCTATTTCGAATGTGCCTCCACCTGGAGCAGTCATCCGATTGTTGCACAATCGCGATAAGATCTACCTGCCTGAGATTGGCCGGAAGGAAGATAAGTCTGACACGCGTGAAGAGATGCTCGAGTTTTTTGAACGCGACGTTGATGGCGACAAGCTTGATCTCCGCAAATTGATGGGGCGTCGAAACTACGCTATCGCAGCACTGGAACCAGACGGAACAATGGCGTGGGATCTCTATGTTCAGAAAGGCAGTCGGTATGGAGCTGCTGAACGCACGAAGAAGTATGGTCCATTGATTGTCCCGCCAATCGCGCTGCACGGATCTAGGCCGAACGTCGGCGGCTATGGCGTTCCGGACGGATCTGGCTACGATGAACAGTACAGGAGACAACAAATGATGATGGCGCCTGGGGGTGTTTATGGACCGGGTGGTATTGCCGAGGGAATGAACGACATGCAGGTGAGGCAGCAGTAAATGTGTGCGAACCTATTTTGTATATTATTATGATCCAAAGTACCGTCGCTGTGGTCTTTGGACAAATACAGCGTTTGTCGAATGCACTTAGCGAGCGACCTCCGTAAGGAATAGAGTTTCGCTGGTTTGCCGAATTGGGTAGGGTTAGGACTGTCTTACAGTCTGCGATAACGATTGACATTGATCAAGCCGATAGTTCGTTGCAGTAACGCTAACTCTAAATTTAATCAAAAGTGGTCAGATGAAACTGCCTGGCTTGGCTCCAAGGCTGCACTCAAATCGATTAGGCAAACAGTAGCGCTCGAGGTGCAAAGGGTTCCACGTGCACTCCAACGGCGGCTTATCGTGAAGGAAGGATTGTAAATCATTGCGCCAGGTTAGTGACTCTAAGTCGCTCAGTACCTTGCAGATGATAGTGGATTAGCGACGTGGTATGGCCGGGGCCCAATTTGTCATGTATCTGCGCCTTGTGGACCCAGTGCTGTTTCGCAAGCCGAGTGACAGACACGCTTGTAAGCGTTCTGTCCATTTTGAAGCTGTGTTATCCGATGTAGCGTCGCACGGTCCTTCCCATCGTTCGCACAGATGAATTGGAACCATATTTGGACAGAGCCGTGCTAGCTTTAATAGGCTGAACTGTGTTCATGTTGGATTAACTTTTTAGTTTCCTGTCAACGATGAACGATCCGAGAATCCCCGCACCAGCCATGGTCTTGGAATTATGTATAATCTACGACTTATATTGGCAAGCACAGTCCGAGTCCTCGAATTCCAGAATCAGGACCGGCGACAGTGTCCCCAGCGACTGTGGGCGGGCGAAACTTATGGTAAGTCACAGATGTATTGTTGCCGACTCGATCTCATCCAGGTAAACGCATCAATGAAGCCAGGCAGCTGTGTTAACGCTAGCACGAACCTTGCGAAGATGGGACGGACTTCCTAGTTTTCCTAATACACGTCTGCATCGGTGATGGCCAACATGCTGGGTGTTAGCATTCTTTCGAGCTGACGAGCAGAACTACAGAGCATTGCCAGGAAACTCGGCGAGACCCTTTGGCGACAAACAAAGCCGGGACACATGCACAAGTTAGGGCAACTCGCAAGTGGGCCACAGGCAAATTACGCCCCGTCGGATTCGGGGAAAGCAAGGGCAAAACTCCTGCGCATGTACATACAGGAGAACTCGTTAAGCCGATTGTAAGCTGATAAACTCGTTAAACCGATACTATTTTCTGTAGAAGTCCGCCTCATGGCTATTAATCCATTTCAATGAACCCATAACCACGCTAAGCTGATATCGGAACTGACTGGAGACGCTACATCGTCTTAGCGGGGTTCTACTGTTGTCGTTATCGGCAAGCTTCGGAAGCCCAGGCCCGTGTCCCCGACAGTTGTGTCCTGAAACTGAAACGCCTTTGGTGCAACTCATGGTTACAAAATTGACAGTCGAGAACCTTATTACGGTGCGTCAACGAAATGTCGGCTCGAAACGATCGGGTCGAGTCCGACGAGATCAGGGCTGGGCAAGGCTTCCGGGCAGGAGATATTGCACAGGTCCACTGACGCTGGGCCGCAGATTCGCAGTCCAGTACTGTAGTACTTGACCATGAACAAGACCAGTTCCAGAAGTCTTTAAAGTTTTGACACAATTTGCTTGGTCTGCGACACGACTTTGGCCAATTGGCCTGTCAAACAAAATTGTCGTACGTGAAAGGCAAAACCGTAGCGACAAGATAGAACTACTTGGAGACTCGAGCTAATTATTACACATAATAGTCCGACTATTTTACGGCATCAATATAAATGATAAAATACGCAATGTAAGGTAATATTGTAGCTGCTGGAATGGCTAGCCGATCGCGGAAATTGCTAGAAATAAAGGGATTGAACAAAAAAGGTTTAGCTTCTGGGGCAGATTTACGTGTGGCATCCATTTCACCCATTTGCACGTGTGGCTCGTAACGGTCAACTATCGTGGCTGGTCATGGCTTTCTCGAAGCTTACCCGGCTCGTCTCCTTTGCTCCTGCAGCGGTTCAATGCGGACGGACTGCCCTATCGCTCGTACGAATGATAACAATTGTGCTACTAATCCGGAATCACTTATACGCTTGCTGTAAGCTGCTGGGATTATTGTTGCGCACTAGAGATCGACTATCGATATGGACAGACTTTGTGTCGAATTAACGCTATCTAGCAAGAAAGGTAAATTTCTAGCTTTTAGTATGTATGCAACTTCACCGTTTAATCTTTCGCGAGCTTATAAGCTTGGGAGCTCATCAAAGACAATGGCTTGTTCAACAAAATATAATCTACAGCCTCTGCTGAACTAGTCAGCAGAGACCCATGTTTGTGCGTTCAGCACCGCTGTTGCTGTGACAACCAAGGCTTTTTAGTAAAGCGGAAGTTTACTGGGCAAGAAAACGTAATCGCAGTCCTGTGTCGTCATTCTGTCTTTCCATGCCGACCTCCTGATGCTTATCGGGCAGCCTATGTGCACCCATAATCTCATATCATGACGATTACAGAGAGTCAGTGGTTCCTTCATTCATCCCATGCCGCCAGAAACCGTTGTGACGGACCACGGTGAGTGAGCTGGGGTTGAGTTTTGCATTTTGAGCGGCTGACTGCCGGCATTTTAGAACCTGCTTGGCATCTGCGCAGGACCCGCGGCACCAGACCGGTTAGAAGTCGACAAGTGGTGTCGTAAAATAACATAACCCCTTCACTAGCTAGCGTTTGACGAAATATCTGACTGGGAGAGAGCACTGTTGCAGCAGTCCATTCCTGGTGCACGTTCCACATAGGACTCGGGTTCGCAGAGCTTCTGGTTCGTAATCTATGCATATACTCTCGTTGATAGTAGGCTATAGCCAACCCGTGCACTAGCAAATTCAGAGAAGCGCTTCCTGGATTTGAGAATGTAAAGGACTGTTGTAGAAGTCGGTGCTTAATCGATAATGGTCGATCTTCGTTTGAGATAGATTGAACGCGTAATCGGGTAGGGGCAAGCAGGCAGCGGCACCGGCTCACCGCACTCCGCTGGGAGTTCCATGGTTTGGTTGTTCCACCGGATTCTCCCGAGGAGATGGCTGCGCAGAAAGTCCCAGGCGACCGCCAACGAGGACGAAGGCGGCAGGACCATTTTCGCCAGACGTCGAACGGCGATCATGTGTTCCAGAGCGGCGCTAACAGAAAAAGAAAACAATAAAAAGCAACAACAGGGGCATGCGACGAGACGAGATCGGCAGCGGGCGGCGGAGAGGACGGGGCGTGGCCAACAGATCTGGCGTCTGGCTGGCTGGTTGAGAGCCGTCTGCGGCCAAGCATCTCGCGCTCTCTGTCGAGTCGGCTTGTTAGTGTGGACCTTGCGAGAGTAGTACAGCACGCGAAAGTCCTTCATGCAGTAGCGCGATCGGCGTGTTCCGTGAGTTACCCGGGCCTCAACCAGACGGCAGGCGTCATGTGTCGAATCGCGTCCGGGTAAGTCGGCGAATCCGACACCGGCCGGCGCCGTGTCAAAGCACGAATTGGGTTGGCTGTGGGGATTTGCGCCTCCTCAACATATGTCGCCTACCACGCGATTGCCGGAGTCAGGATGGATGCAGTAAGTAGTAGGACCACCAGATCGAACAGTGCACGTGGGGGAGGCAAAGACCGTAGTAGCAAGAGCACCGGCCGTCCCCCGTCGGCTAGAGGACTTTCTCGGTTGATTGCAGACGAAATAGATGACGTCCGAGGAGTCAAGGGCCCCAACTCTGTAGTCGGTCCAAGCCAGACTCTGAGCAGAAGAGCAGAATGGGAATGTTTTTTACAGTTGTTAGTTGACGGTCTCGTCGAGGTTGACGGCCAAAATGCTGGCTACACGAATCTGCCATCATCTCGTCTTGTAATGTCGCGCTCTCAAAGAGTCGCTCTTTTGCGCCATGTCGAACCTACGATAAACTGATCACAAATGCATGTCTGGTAAAGTCCATTACTGCGGAAGGAGGTCTGTTCTTGATAATTTTTTTTACAACGCATGTCCTCATGGAGGACTGATAATATCGACTGTTGTCACATGCGCGCGCTCTGCCAGATTCGATCGACCCGTCCAAATGGCCAGAATTACTTCGGACAGCATGAGATGACTATACATTGCTAACATCACACCGCGTACTGTGCGACGAAGGAATTGGTCAGTAACATGAGTATTCGCTGCTGTTCGCTTCGTTCTGGTGTCGAGGACGACTGAATGGCATAACACCTTTGGTTAGCCCGGACTGGGCTGGTGTTCTGTTCTGGAGGTACCGGGAAAGACCAGATGCCGGCCAAAGTCGCGGGGACGTTTAACCTTTCTGGCTGTGGGTTAGGTCAACGGGTTGGCAGGTACATACAGATCGGGGCGGGGTTCTTAGCGTACGTTTCGTACCCGGGCCGCATCTCATTATTTATTTTTCTGCGGCCACATAATAACCAAGTATCCTCCCTCGCCCGCTGCTCCATCGCGATTGATTCTCTCTTCCTCGCCCTTTCTGCCCTCAAAGTCCGCTGCAAGGTGTCGAAGTGCCATTCACTAATGCCGCATCCTGCTCATATGGACGACGATCTGCTGCTCTCGCCTCTGGCGCTCTCTGCGCCTGCAGCGCCGTCCGGTTTCCAGCAGATCGCAGTCTCGGTACCGTACTTCACGTCCTTCGCAGCGAATGCGCCCGTGTCTTTCCAACCATTGTCATATCCCGCCGCCTCAGCTCTCGTTCGATCCGAGTCAGAGTCCTCGTCGTCTTCGTCGGCGTCGTCGTCCGGATCATTCTTCTGTGGGCCGTCAGCATGCGCTGCCTACTACGAACCCGACCAGTTAACCGGTCATCCGCCGTCGTCGCCCACTACAATTGTCTTCTCCTCTCCGAGACAGGGCGAAGCCCGCTACACCGACTTACCAGAACTACCTTCGACTCCGTCACGGATACCTCGGGCACGGTCAGCCTCGACCTCGTCTTCGTCGGGCATGCCGGTCCAGTCCTATCATAACGTTCCGGCATCATCGGCCCGACCTCCGCGAAGGCGGACGCTCACCCACGCCGAGAAGCACATGATCTGGAAGCACGCCCGCGACCATCCCAACGACTCGCAGAAGAAAATCGGAAAAGTGTTTGGCGTCGAGCGAAGTACCGTGTCCAAGATCTGCAAGGCTCTCAACAAGACCATGGAGGTGCGAACTAACAGCGGCCCGCGCCCGCACACTGGTTCCGGCAACATCTCCAGCAGCAAGTTTCGACATATTGAATCCAAGTTGGCGGACTGGATCCGGTCTTGTATCGCTGACGGTCATGCTGTTCGAGACGATGAGATCCGCGATCAAGCGTTGCTGATTGCGGCTAGCTCCACCCGTCGGGACGAGTTGTTGAGCGGGTTCAAGGCTAGCGCTACGTGGATCGAGAAGTTTAAGCAGCGACACAGTGAGTGCTTTGCACCGGCCGCGCGTTCTGCAGGATCAATGCACACTCGATCGAGAACCAAGTCTGAGGATGTTCCTACTACTTATCAGCATTTCATTGAACCTGAAATGGCCGCGGACGACGTGGACGATGATGAGGAGCTCTATCCAACGTCATCGACGTCATCTACAATATTTCATCTCGAAGGTCTGTCTGCCCAAGCTCCAACCCCGATGCTAGATGGCTACTATCCCGGCGCTTCAAGTGTCGCCGAAGTGGACTTGTCTCTCCAGTATACTCCGTACTCGACCTCGGCAGCCTCGAATTTTTCTTCGATATCTCCACAGTCCTCACCTGAGTTGTTGACACCGATCACTGGTTCGTTCCCCACTCTTGATTACCAGACCACGAACGCACCTTTACTTCCCGACATTTCTGAGCAGTGCGGTGGTACATACTTTGGCATGCCTACCGCCGATCCTTTATATGCGCAAGGGCTGCTTTCTCCCGACTATTTCTCTTCTGACAGTGAGTCTTTCATTGTTTACGACCTGCCGTATAAAAGTAGTAAGCTAACAGGTTGATAGCATTCCGGACGTTGTAATGGTATTGGTCATCGTAGTGTGATATTGGTCTTGATCGTAAAATAGTGTATTATTGTTTCCGGATCTTTTGGAGTTATGTTTTTTTTGGCTCTTTGTGCAATTATTAAGTTTTGTATAGGGGAGTTTTAGGGATGCCTCAGTTTTGTGGTTTTAGAGTGTGGACATGCTAATTAATATACTATGCGTTACCGTGTCCGGCCATAATCCAACTGTGGACGTGACATTTGTCGCGACAACAATGTAGGCCCGCCACATTCGCACAAGAGAGCTGTCCCTTAGCTATAATCTATGTCTATTATATCGTCAAACACTATACAGTACATGGCTTCTAGCGTCAAACAACTACAGCCCATATTTTACAAACTCAAGAGCATCGAGGCTGGGCAGGACCTCGCCCCACTCGCCCACAATTTCGTGCTTCGTGTCCTCAAACTCGTTTAGAATCATGGGATGAGGCACCCAGACGACCTGGCATCCCGCCTCCTTGGCGCCCATCACGCCGGGAATGCCGTCCTCGAAAATCAAGCATTCCTCAGGCTTGATCAATTCGACATGATCCGGCAGCTTCGCATTAAGAGTAGCAAGCGCGACGAGCCAAATATCCGGCGCCGGCTTGCCTCGGCCCTTTGGAATTCGCGGATCATCGCCCAGCACCATGTTGGCGTCGTCGAACAGACCGAACAAATGCCCTAGATGCGCGGTCTTGAGCAAGTAATTACCCCGATGTGAAGACGTGGCCAGTGCCACAGGAACTCCTTTCGCCTTCAACTTTTGCAGCAACTCAACTGCGCCAGGCATCGACACCGTGTCTTTCCACCGCGTCTGCTGCCGCTTGGCAAAAATACCGTACAGTTCTTCGGGCGAATATGGCAGCTGCGACCATTCTAGAAGCCGGGCAGTGGCTTCCGTGCCTGGACGACCTTGCAAATCTGCCTTGACAGACCACGGCAGCGTTGGCTTGCCGTGCTCCTTGAGCACACTGTTTGTCACTTCAGAGTAGATGTCTTCCGAGTTGATTAGTAGACCGTCCATGTCAAATATGCAGGCCCGAATTGCCGGACTGTTTGCGTCATATTAGAACTAGCATCTGCCACACACAATACGACAAATGCCTTACCGCTCTCTAGTTGCGCCCATACTTCCTTTGAATCTCTCACCTATCCCCAAAAAAAACAAGTAATTCTACCCAATTTCTATCTGTGCGTCTACAACAGAGAATAAAAACGCGACTCTCGGACTCCTCGCAGCCTTGAAACCTGCATGCAAAGATATTAACACCAAGGGGGGGGATTCAGGGACGAGATCAAAAGAGTTCTTGGCCGAGCGTCGCAAGGATTTCTTGCGCCGCCCAAAAGCAGAGATCGATTTTAGAGTTCAGCCAAGTGCCCTAACCCTCACAGTACGAAACCCAGGGACTTGTCGTAAGTCGTCACATGTAAATTACATTCGGCCGAACAGGCGTCGTTTAAATCATCGGACAACGTTTTTGCGGTTCCCAACAAAAAAAGGGCATATCTTTAAAATCAATCTATAAAATTGAATGCAACGATCAATCTAGAAATGCAGATACCACTCGCCGACAATTTGGGGTCGAACAGGGCTGCTTGAACAAGAACAATCCCAGAACTTGTCGAGAGGTGGATGAGATGACAAAGCAACAACTACTTTGCGGCGACTGCATAAAACACTTTTATTTGCTGGCGAAACGATTACGACGATCATTCAGTTATATTGAAGGTGCGATTGGCGTACTAGTTCGTGAAGGTGACCGACCATACTGGGTATTCGAGTTCTCGGCCCGCTTCGATAGCCATGTTCCTCCCACTAAATTCCCTCCTTTTGCTGACCAGTGCTATCATATTGGTGATGACTAGTGGTATTGCGATAGCTCGCTTAAAAAAAAATTCTGTTGGTACGTCAGTGTCGAGAACTGGCCCGTCGACTTGTCGTCCAAACCCGAACGCATTTTCGTCGTCGATCTAATCTCTCACTGCGCAATCTCGCTAACCAATCGTTCACAAAAACTTACAACTTCATTCTGATACCCGAGTGCGGAATACCCGAACCGTGTTTGTCATCCCGCGCCGTGTTGATCGCGGCACGTTGTTCATCCAAGGTCGACGAGAGTTCGCCATGCGACCAGAAAGGTGGGCCAACGATATGAGCCAAACAGACGAGCGAACGCACTCCATGCCGAGGCCAAGTTAGACGCAAAATAATCATGTGCCAATCGATAGCCGTTCGTGTCGATGGGCTTGATTCTATTTTTAATTATTTTATAGCTGGTTTGTCGGATGAGCATTTGAAATCTGGTCGCGTGCGTTGTTACCGTATGCTTTGATTCGAGTATGCCCCCGCCTTGACCAGCAGGCTACACAGCAGCTATGTTGTTAGTATTAACTAACTATAATGAAAGCGAATTCTACTGGTCTTCAATATCCATTGCGTGGCTTTTAATGGTCAGGATGGTTCGTTGGCCCATCCGTGGGTTTGTTAGGCAGTCGGTATCCTTCAACACTATTTTTTTTAATACTTCCTAGATCGCGCGAAATTGAATAAGTTTTGTCAACGACACGGGATGGATCGGATGACAAAGGTCGCCTCCTAGGCATTTATGTCAATTTCCACGCAACTACAAGCAAGAATCACCTGATGCTAACGGCAAACCCAAGTTTGGGCTAGATAAATCAAAGTTACGTCATGGTCAGAAGTTAGAACTTTAGCTATCAATTTGCCTAATCTTACTGCAAGACTTTATATTATGTGCGAAAAATGTCTCCGCGCAGACTGGATCAGTCAAGAATTAATCGCGTGTATGCGTAGCGAGCGATGGGACGGCTGTGGATTTGGTTGCAGTCCAAACCCCTCTTCTGCACGCGCGAAGTCTAACGACACTCCGCGACGTAGATGTCATATGTTCATGAAAATTCTGCTACCTTTGCGCGAAATCTTGTAGTGAATATTAATTAGTCGTGTTTCGAAATTGATTCTGATATACATCACCATAAAAATCGCACAAAGTAATATGTCCATATTTAGTCTGGCTATTACATGATAGAGATTGCAATTTCAGCTCCAACCTACCGCACAAATACTGCCGGAGAATGAGAAGAACTAAGCTCACTAACCAGCTAATCGCGTCAGTCAGACTTGCACATTATGTTTCTGACGCCAGTAATATAAAGGTAGTCCTTTATTTTCAACTACTAGTGTAATAATATCAGCTTACCCTATAATATTATAATTAATTAAAAATATAAAAATTATTATAATCAAGTTTATTAAGTATTTTATGAGCTTTTAATAAAAATCCTAAGATTAAAAAGATAGAACCTCCAATAATTATATTATTATAATAACCTAAATTAATTAATTTATATAAGTCTTCTAGTGAAATAGAACTTGAAGCTACATATAATAAACCACTACCAAATAAAATAAATACTGAGGCTAAACCTCCTAATAGGAAATATTTTAATCCACTATCTGTACTTGAATATGATTCTTTATATATTGAACTTAAATCTCCGCATGCAAAAATCCCTAAACCGAACGGCACTGACTAGACGGGACCCCCGCAGGGGATGCGGCCGGGTAAATGATCTAACTGTCAAAATGCGAATCACGTGCCAATCGGCGTCCCCCCGCCTCCCTACGAGCCTACACAAAGCACAATGAGATATGTAGCCTATTGCGAAAAGTGCGAACCCGAAGAAGCGGAGAATGATTGTGGATCGGGACGATGCGGGGAATACCAGCTGATGTGTCTCTCGACTTGATCAGCGGATCGCAATACCCACACGGCCGGGAAACTCCAAACGTCGGTGATGTCGGTCAGCTTCGTTTAGCCTACGCTAGCGTCGATGGTCTTATTCTTCGTATCAATCGATTGAGCCATACCCGGAAATTGCCATCGACGCCAGTTTCCATGTAGATCGTCTAGTCGTCTACTGCTATTTACCAGTTCTCCCAACTATGCGGCGGTCGATCTGCATGCACCCCGGGCCCGGGCGTCGAGCACAACACTTTCCGAAGTGCCTGCAATCGACCAATGATGAATGATGTCATGGGTGGCCGCTGAGGATCGTCCCAAAGAGCCAGAGAAGTAGATCGGAAGTAATTAGCGGGTCTGGTTTGGTAGCCGCGTAGCGGACCTGAGAGCCAGCTAATAATTGTCGCACCGCAGTCGTTTGCGCACTTTCGCCCTGGAGATCCCTAGAAGTGAAGTAACTAACCCCAGACCATACGTACACATTTCCCTGTAGGACCTTATCTGGACTCAGAGTAAGATCCCTTACCAGCTTTCGCCCTACAATCCTCGTTTGCTGGAAGTGCTATGGGAAAGTACTGCCAAGGATAAGATCAAGAGCCTGGCTGAATTCTGACAGGCCAGTCTTAGAGCAGTGTGCTGATACTCGGCTTCCCCGCATTCACTGCGGAGCGAGTCAATCATCGGTGACGGCCGGTCCACTCAACGCCAATTTGCCGATGGCCTCGCATCAACCAATACTACGCCGCCACGCAGCGCAGCGCGCGCGATCACTGCTTCACTCGGTCGATCTCGATAATAGTTTTTTTCTTGCCGCGGTGGCCTTGTGTCCGTGAATGTAGCCTGTGGTTGCTATTGTCTCATTACAGACGCCGCAGACGCCACTGACGTCGCACTGTACCCTATTGCCGTCGTTCGTGTTCAACAGTTTCTTGAGCATTTCTAGCATTGCAATATTTTGCTGCCGATATGCAGGGGTGACAACGTAAAAGTAGTTACTGTGCTTAGTTAGACTTTCCCGCAATTCTAGCATGGAGTTTGCTTGCTTGCCCTCTTGCAGGAGGGTTTAGGGTTCGTTGCTCGTCTGCTCCTGGACGCTCGACTCCGGTGTTCAAACCGATTGCGGTTGCAAGACACATTTAAGGCCCTGCACCATTCAACAAAGTGCCACTTTTTCATACCAATTTTTCGCTCAATCTAGTTAGTCACAACCGAATTGGGAAGAAACACTTTTTTGAATGGTGCACTCTGAAAAAAAGTACCACTTTACCACTAGTCCTAATTCAGCCAAAAAAAAGCGCTTTATCGCAAGGGTTCATTTTCCCATACAAACTCGAA
>JAJLTP010000098.1:0-59534 GCA_030568275.1 Lipomyces orientalis | reverse complement strand
AAATTCTTAATGAATAAGGTGCTTAGGGTGGAAAATTTGAATTCTCTAGACTTTTGGCCCAGTCCTATTTATTTTTAAGATTTAAATCTCCCTTCCAATATGCTGACAGTATGCTACCCACATCTCTTGAGCAACCTTATCCCTAAACTCATTCATAGCTTTAGAACCTTGAGATTGAGACCTTGTTGTGCCTACCAAAGGAGTTAAATCTCCTACACTGTCATCACTAATATCGTCATTCAACTCAACACCTTCCCTTTGGCGAATAAAGTTAAAGAGGCCAAGTAGGCCAACTACTAGCTGAACCTGTGTCTGAATTGAATACTCCCCCATTACTGCTAGTATTTTAAATCTTCTCTTTATAACTCCAAATATCCGTTCAATAACATTGCGTAATGAGGCGTGGCGGAGGTTAAACAGCTCCTTGGCATTCTCTGGCCTAATAAATTACCATATAAATTAGCACGTAAAAGAAGACAAGGTAGATGGAAAAGTACTTTAAATTGGCCAGCCGTTGCTCCTTCAAATGGTACCGCACCGATCGATATGGAGCAAGAACAAACTCACTATTTCCCTAGCCAGCATCGCCTAACCAGTACTTGTCGGGAGGCGTAACAAAGCCTTGGGAAGCCTGAGCATCTAAGAGTACTCGCCAGTCGTGCGCTGAGCCTTCCCACCCAGGCAAAACGTATACCAAATTCATGTCGAAGTCACAAACAGCAAGTACGTTCTGCGACAAAAAGCCCTTGCGGTTCCGAAATTTAGGTTGCTCCTCTAGACTAGTATATGCGGCAATATGTGTACCATCCAAACCTCCTAGACAATCTTTAAACCAGGGATAAAATCGAGGGTCGTCAGAGATTCGAGATGCAAGGAGAGTATTAAGGTCAGGGAGTTTGACAAAGGTGGGGTAAAGAATTAGCAGCGATTCCAGATTCATGAAATGATCTACTAGCAATTAGCTAAGGTCTGGTTTCAAATCCATTATAGGTAGCTTACTCGCTGACTACCCTGTTTCCAACAAAGTAGCGTTCCATAGTATCTCTTTGTGAAGCTGGCCGGGAGACGATATGTAGGAAGATTGCTAGTTTCAGCTCCACTGAAACATGCATTGAGGCTCTCAACTGGGTATGGTTTACAAGCCAGTTTTTTAGGGAAAAAAAGGTATCTCGAGACATCCTTAAGGCACTCTTAATGCGTTCAGGATGGCCACAGTTAAGTAGCTGGTCGAGGTACTCTTGCCCCGCGTTCTTATCCAAATCCCTCCTCCGCTGTGGCCATTTGTTTAACCCCCCGTTTCCCCCCTCCCTTTGTAAGGACTACAATATAATCGTAAGGAAGAGGTCGTCGATTAAATCGTCTTCGATATCGATCTCCTGTTGGGAGCACATTGTAGAGGCGTGCTACTATGTAGAGTGGTCAGAAAGGTGGTGTTTCGGTAGGGTGCGTTAGCGTAAATGGAGTTGAAATGGAGGTCAGCCTTTTCCCATACAAAAAGCTAATGGAGGTCTGACCTCCATTTCAACTCCATTTACGCTAGTAAAATGGGAGCTCCATTTAACGTTACTGATTCTTTTTGGGTATAATGGGGGTACCATTATAAGGGGTGATTCTTTTTGGGTATACTGGGAGTACCATTAGAAGGGGTGATTCTTTTTGGGTATAATGGGGGTAACATTAGGGGGTTTCAAGCAAAAAATCAGTTTGGCTGATTATTGATTTTTCGCCGGGGTTAGGGCAACGACCGACTGATTATGCTTGAGACCCCAAAACTGATTTGACATGATTCTGATTATTGTCTACCCTGACCCTGGAACCCTTGCACGCGACGCGTGCGTTGATGCTAAAGTAGAATCCCAAGATAACATCGAAACGCGTTCGTTACTTTAACCTGTCAACATGTCAATTATCAACGAGCCCACCACCGAACCAACCGAGAGCATAATCGATCTAAACGATGAAACGAATAACCTCCCACCTTCTGTCGCTCACACGACAAGCCTAGTTACCGCGCCCACGTTAAAGGCTAAGGCCCTTAACTGGCACAAGGACAATTTCGCCCTTACTTGGGCATTTATAAATTATTTGCAAGAGCATAATCGAGCCCGTCGTGCTGTGCTGCCACAACCTGGTGATGCCACAGTTGGGACGTCCAAGCTGGCAATTTTCAAGGAAATAGCGATAGCTGTGCTACGCGAATTTCCTCAATATAGTGAACACCTGGACAACGATGCTGTTGTATCGTCCTACAGGAATGCGTTCAAGAACAGGCTTGCCGCCCTGTTAAAAGAGAAGGGAACGATCACTAAAGATATTTTTGGAACAGGTGCAGGTGTGTCAAAGCCAGAGGACTTGGAGCATCTGCATGCGAATATCTGGGGTCAGTGATCTTTTCATTTTGTTGTACATACCATCCGTCTGATTACGAACAATTTGCAGCCGAAAAAAGAGAAGTGTGCCCTTATTATTTCGAGCTGGTTCAGCTGATCAACAACCGGGATACTGTCGTTTTGGAGGGCCTGGCAACACCGGGAATGTCCATTGACCGCTCGGTCTTTGAGTCAACGTCAGACTCGCCTTCGTCAACAAGTACAGACTCGGAGACAATAACCCAAAGAAAGAGGAAGGTCACCTTTCCAACCCCTACCAGAGGAGTATGTCTGAGATTTTTTGTGTAATTTGACAAAGAAATTCTGATATCAGTTAGAAAATGGCGCAGAGAGAACAAGGAATGACGGACAGCATCATGTCATCCTTGAAAGATATCATGCACCCGGCAATCTCTGCCCAGAGTATTGCGATGGTAAAGCTTGCCGAAATTAAGAAGGTAGAGGCCGAAAGTTCCTTGAAAGACAAAGAGCTTTCCTTGAAAGACAAAGAGCTTCAGTTGGCAAAGACCGAGTTGGAACTAGCGGAGAAGCGGGCTGAAGTGCTCCGCCTTGAGCTAGCCCTTTTGGCGTCACAGAAGAACCAAAATGAGTAGCACAGAAATTTCTTCGTCCTTCTTTCTGCTTACATTTTATGCTTCGTAATACAGTTAATGTCGTTCGATTAAATATATCCTGTCTATCTAGTTCCTCTGTTATCCGCTGCCTGTAGGATAGCATTTTTTAGTCTTTCTCTCATGTCCTTTCCTTCCTTGAGCTCCCGTGAGCGCTCTAGATGGCTTATGATGCCCGAATCTTCGTCTCTCACTTCCATCTCAGGTAGGTCACCTTCCTTGCATTCACGGGATATCCACGAAGTAAGAAAATCTTCTCTCTCAAGGCCAAGACAATCCTCATGAATCAGTGCAAAGTTGTGCAGGATAATGCAGGCACTAATCCATGATGAAGCATATTTCAGGGACTTCGGATCATTGAGGAGTATTCGCAACTCCTTAAGACTCTGGAACCTTCCTTTAAGATATCCGTTGCAATGCTCAGAGCATATGCGAATCTGAGACAGGACAAAATTAAAGTACGCGTTTTGAGGACAGTCCTTTTCTGGTGACTTGAACGGAGTGATTAGCCACTTGTATAAGGGATATCCCGAGTCTGCCCAGCATATTTCACCCTCTTGGAGTAGACTATTTCGAATTTGGAACAACCTCATCTGCCTGAAACACCAGCTGTCAGGTCGAGATCCTGGCAATCCCACAACATAGTCTATTATTCGTCCATCCGGTGTGCACACAAGCTGACACAATGAGTGAGCTATTAAATCACAGCGAAGCGAGATGACATACCTGTACGTTGAAGGAATAATTTGATTTGCGGTCATAGAATATATCACCGTAGTAGTGCGGCTTTGAAAAGATTGGAATGAGTGTCCCGTCAATCATACACCATCCATTTCTCCATTCAGCACATGACATATCTTCAACCCATTGTTTATACTGCTCTCTCTCTTCCGGCATAGGCCAATGGACGGCACGCGATTCAAGATCGATTTGAAATATAGCCAGAAGTGTCCGCTTAGTAATACAATCAACTGTTCCAACGCCAACACCTGCCCACGATGCTACTTCTTCATTCGAAGCACCATTGCCATAATGGCCCAGACGATACAAAAGAATTGCCAGATGTATCTCAACTGACTTTGCGTTGTGTGCTGTCATCGAAGAAAAAACGGGAGCTTCCCTCAAAAGCGTCACAAGCTCGTCAAAAGTCTCTGGATAGATCCGTAGCTTGTTCCGAAATATGTCGGGCCGTTGAAACTTGTGACAATTCAGAAGAAGGTCAATCGTTGCCGAATGACGAGGAATGTGACTTCGATTCATATATCTACGATTCTCAAAGCTTGCAATCAAGGACGCAACAATGGTAGGAAGTATGAATCTGATGTCCAACGTCGAGATGGCAGCTTGGAACTCGCTCTCTTCATCCAAACCGTCCTCATCCATGTCCTCCATCAGGAGGAGCTTTGCTTCGGCCATAAGGAGATTCATTTCCAGTTCTAGTGAGACTAATTGGTCTCCACCTTGACACATATTAGTAACTGTGGAGTGTAACGATTGAAGAACACAGCGTACCTGACCCATCAATTAAAACCAAGAATACTTGTCGTAAAGACCCTACGTAGAACTCCAATTAAGACATTGCGTGCAGATAGGATGGCCATATTGTAACACTATAAAGTCTTCGTACAGACTACTTCCGTTTTGATTTGGTGTAGGATTTAAATTGGAGAAACTATTATCATCGCGTACGCGACACGCGTTGTTTACCTTTAACTCTCGTAGAAAGTGAGGGTAATTGGCAATTTGGAAGGGTAACTGGAATAATCAGCCGTGAGTTTCAACTCCCCGAGCAGATCCTCACTGATTATTTTTAAACCCTAACCCCGGCGAAAAATCAATAATCAGCCAAACTGATTTTTTGCTTGAAACCGCCTATTAGAAGGTGCGATTCTTTTTTTTTTTTTTTTGAACCTTAAATGGGAGGACCATTAAAAAAAAAGAATCAGGCCCTTAGCATTTGACCATCTTCTTCTATATAGAATTTGTACCAAAACAAGGCGGTGTTGCCGATCATCACCAGTCGACCTGGCCCCGCGCCGATCCTGTAACGCTGCCCGCTTGTAGCGATCACGAGGGCCCCCGCTAACCCTGAAAATGACAGCCGTGCAAAATGGGTGGACAGTAGTTTGGAGTAGCCCAAATTGACAAAAAAACATACAACAGCCCAATCTTATCTCCCCATCCCTTTCGCCTCGAACAATTCCAAAGTCAAGCATCTCCTTCTTGACTTGACAACATGACAGATAATCTAGTTTGATTCCACGTACCTAATTCAACGTTACTAGTTCAATAACACGTGCAGTCGATTCAGCTGTGACTGGTCTCGTCCCGCTGACAGTGTGCTGTGGCAGTTACGTCCACCATGGTCCGCATACTCAACATATACACCATCTCCGCTTTTGTCGCACTTGCTGGTGTCATATATGGCTTTGATGTGTCTTCCATGTCTGGAGTGATCGGTACGCAGGAATATAAAGACTATTATGGCAACCCTCTAGGAATACGACAAGGCGCTATTACGGGCGCCATCGCCGCCGGCTCGTTTTTCGGCGCATTATTTTCCTCAATTCTCGGTGACTGGTGCGTTTTACTTGAACTATGACGGAATGCGCATTATTCACTTATTCAGGTTGTCACGAAAAGAAGCCATCCAGGTGGGCACCGTGTTTTGGTGCATTGGCGCAGGGTAGTCAATTTCGACCCATATTCTCCTCTGCGTTCATGTCCGCTAACAATTAGCAGGGTGCAAGCTTCATCCACCAGCGTCGGCATGCTAATTGCCGGTCGTATTATAGCTGGCCTCTGCATAGGCATTACATCTTCCCTCGTGCCCATTTACCAGTCCGAGATTGCGCCCCGCAAAATCAGGGGTCGGGTGGTTTGCCTTATGCATTTTGCCATATCCTGCGGAGTCCTAGTCCAGTATTTGATCGAGTATGGATGTTCGTTCCTTCATTCGCAGGCAGTGTTCAGAATACCATGGGCGATCCAGACTGTGCCCGCGATATTTCTGTTTATCGGCCTCTTCTTTCTCCCCCGATCGCCAAGATGGCTCGCAAGTAAAGATAAATGGGACGAAGTACTGCAGGTGCTCGCGTATCTCCGCACTCCAAACCGTGACATCAACAATCCGCTTGTGCTTGCTGAATACAAAGAAATTGAAGAACAGATCCGTAATGAACGCGAGCAAGACGCCAACAGTTACCGCGAATTGTTTAGTAAGAAAATGCGCCGACGTTTGTTTCTAGGCATGGCTGTCCAGGGTTTATCGCAGTTGACCGGCATCAACGTGGTCTTATACTTCATTGTCTACATTCTCGAGTCTGCCGGAACCTCCAACACACTCTTGGTCTCATCTATTTTGTACATTATATTTATTGTCGCCACCATTCCGACAATAATATGGACCGATCATTGGGGCCGTCGCTCTTCCCTGCTCATTGGTTCGATCGTAATCGCTTTCTGGATGTTCGTAATGGGAGGCGTATTAGGACACCATGGTCAGCCGACCAAGGCTCAGAACCTGCCGTTCACGTGGGTGATCATTGGCAATCCGGCTGCAACTCGTTGCGTCCAGGCCAGCGTGTATCTGGCCTCTGCCGCATTTGCCATGTCGTGGGGCCCTATAGAGTGGGTCTATCCACCTGAAATCGTCCCGATGCGCATCCGAGCCAAAGCCGTCGCATTCTCTACTGCAACAAACTGGGCTACTGGCTTCACGGTCTCGCTCGTGATGCCACTACTTTACCGGTTAATCGCTTGGCGCCTATTTATAATCTATGGGGCCATCAATGTGGTTTCTTCCTTTTTTGTCTTGTTTTTCATACCAGAAACAAAGCAGCGAACTTTGGAGGAAATGGACGAGATATTCGAGCACGGCGAACCAATCTGGCGGTCATTTAGGGGTATACACTACACAGCAAAAATAGACCAGCTGGCCAAAGAGATCGAGCAAGGCAAAAGTATTCATAGAATTGTCAATGTCGAGCTGCGCGACGATATCGAACGGCGTGGTCACATCGGGTTTAGAGAGTTCTAGGGACTCTTGCTTATCGGTCGGAATTGTTTGAGGTGGAGATGTAGAGCAGTTAGATGTATCTATTTATTGTATGATGCGTCATTAGGGATCTCCTTCTTAGACTTCTCTGCAGCTAGTTTTACGTGATCCCGGATACCTTCACGCTATCCCGGTTGAGATTTCCAAGGCATATATGTATTCAAACCATCCAAATAAAGAGTGGCTGCGAGGTGTCAGATCGTCTCCAGAAATAGGATAATAACTGATAAATTATGGATAGGTACACGCCTTGGGAGATAGAGAGACGCATTTAGCCACTGTGAGTAACAAACAAAGAGATCATGCAGAAATTATCCAAATGGATAGAGACGAAATTTGAGAAAATTGGAAGGATAGATTCACATCTACCATCCGCTGAGAGGTACTACCCTGAATCTTTTTCGCAGCCAGTAATTTCAAAACAAACCCTGAGATATATTAAACAAACACCCAAAACCACTGCCACTTGTACTACTGCATTACGCGAACATGGCCCCCGGTCTCGCGAGTACCTCGCGTCAGCTTAATCCGCATATCGCAATATCGTTATTCCGTATCCTGATTCATCCAACTAGCCTCGTCATTCCGGATGCCATGAGAGGAAGAAAACAAGATGGGGTTCGCATGGATTCAGGACATCGTTCGCGAGCTCATCCCTACAGCACATCGATATTTTGAAATAGAGAGTAGCATCATTCTCAGTATACTAGCTCCATCCGTAAAGCCTGGGATTTTTAATACATAATTAGTGCTCGAGCCGCATCGGGATGCTATGCTCCGACGACAATTCAGACTCAGAACGCCGGCAAGCCGTTCCCGCAATCCGTAAAGTTTAATGTCCGAGAGGTCGGTCATCTGTCACTTCAGCACGACGTGGACGAACCCCGCAATGAAAGTTCTGCGCGCTATTAAACTTCTTGTGGGGCAACATGTTACTGGAGGCAGGCGAAACTGTTCAGATCGAATCAAAGCACAGTGCATCTGAATTCCAACCAGTGGCTTGCCCATGCGTTTGCCTCACGGTGGCCCTTGTTCGTCTTCGGCGAGTCAATCCCAGCGACCACCGTGTGAGGATGGCGATGCTTGAAATCAAGGCAGCGAGAATGTTTGATCAAGAGACCATCGCCAGCAAATATGACGGAATGTCACCTTTTCAAGTTGCTGTTCGTGAATATGTCGAACTCTTCACCGTTGTTTGCTGCAAATTATCCAACAATTCACTGGCATCAGTAAGTCGCTTTAGCGCAATTATCAAATGGAACGCTTATTAAAAGTTTCAGACGCTATCATCTATTACGCGCCGCAAACATTCAAATCTTACGGACATAGCAGTAATTCAGTTAATCTTGTCGCAACCGGGTTGTTGCAATTATGTACCTAGACAGATGGGGTCGCCGTAAAGTTCTGATGAGTGGCGCGGTCGAAATGGGGATCTCACAGCTCATTGTCGGAACACTTTTCGCGGTGTACAGGCACACTTTGGGCAGAGCACAATGCCGCAGGCTGGGCAGCTTGTGTGTTCGTATGGATCTACATCTCGAACTTCGCGTTCAGTATCGGCTGTGTCAACTGGATTATGCCGTCTGAAATGTTCCCACCCACTACGCGAGGCAAAGCGGTGGGATTTGCTATCGCTTCAAATTGGTTGACCAATTTCATCGTCGCTCTAATTACTCCTCGCATACCTGAAGTCAATCACTTTTGGCACTTTCTACTTCTTCCTGGTTTCCAGGATTATCCTGTTCGTCTGGGTATATTTTTGCGTTCCTGAAACCAAAGGTAATGACGCTGTTTGCTATCAATTTTATTTCGTGTGTTCCGTGCGTATGCTTAGCCCTTGCTTAGGTCTTCCTATTGAGGAAATGGATAATATCTTTGGTGGAATTGCTGGAAAAGCCGACCTTCGACGTATTGCTGACATTTCGCAACCGCCTGGGCTTCACGCAGGATCGTGACGCTGGGCGAAGAAAAGGAGCAGGCAAATTTTGTCGAGAAAGTGAAGGAGCATAATTGAATTTGGTGAAACATGCAATCGGTGTGGACTGATGGGTTCTCTTAATATCAAATAAAGCTCTGTAACAATGGTCATGAACTTTGCTAGATAGTAGGATATGTAGCCTTTCAGGCTACCGAAACTTTCGTTTCTGAGCTGATTCGTCCGCTCGGACCTTTGAATCTCATTATACCCTAACTGCCTTATTCCTCATATCGCTTCTCAGCGTTCGGCCATGGACTCGGAGAAGGATATGCCATTCTCATAGTGTTTATGCCACTGGTCGTGTATGAAAAGTCGTCTAGCTCCATGGTATTCGGAAACCCTTGGATACCTTGGAATAGATTACCAATATTTTCCACATCATCCAAAAACATATGTAGGGACGGATCGACAGTAGAAATCCACTCCCCCTCGATAAAATCAACGACATTGGCGGCATCCGGGGACGGGCCAAGAACTCCAGGGGTGGTCGAATGCCCATCCAAGGTGAAGGAGTCATGCTCCTCGTTCACAATAGCATGGACAGCCGTAGTGGTGCTTTGCGTACTTATTGAAGTTCTACTCTGGTTCTCGGTAGGCCCTGAATGTGTGGCAGCATTTCTTATTTTGCTGCGGAGACGGTCTAGGATCCGCAAAGTTCGAGTCGAAGGGTTAAAAAAGCGGCCAAGATTTTCAAGGCACTGACGAGCGCGGGAAAATGCCGTTTCCCATGACGGTAATGGTTTCTCTGACTCTTCGCTCGGTGGCCGACTATCCTTTTTGAAGTTCGCTCGGAGTTGATTCACGCCCAGCGCGAGAACGGCTTGTAGAAGGAAATACACCGCATACCAACTCAGACCGACGTGGACGACGTCGGCGTGCACTTGACAGAAGTCGGCGATGTCAAATATTGTTTGAACTGCAGCCATTTCGTACTTTGCACCTATTGCCGCTTTGTCGTGCTCATCACTTTGTTGTCTTTGGCTTGCCAGCAAAAGCAGGATTCGAAGATTGGCCTCTTTCCAGAGCACGACCTGCCGAGGACCAATGAACCAATTTGGCACTTCAGTTTTGAAAAAGAATGCGGGAAGGGCGCTCCGCCAATTCTGGAGGTTCTGTTCCATGACGGCGAGGGAGTGATTCACATCGGGGCAAGGCTGCGTGGCAAGGAAGATGCTGTAAACTTTATTGGCTATGACCGCCAGACGAGCCTGTGCGATAATCGCAGAACAATTAGTGGGATAGTCTACTTCCGGTGGAAGCGGTGAGGACATTTCGCACAGTGAATCGTCGACATTCTTGGGTTTGCGGACGTCGATGAATGAGTCAGCCACAATAATCGGCCTTCCCGTGGTGATGCTGAAGCCACTGTCAAAGCAGTACAGCGTCCAGAATAGCAGCCTGCGCCGTTGAAGCAAGAAACTGAATTTGTCCTTCGCGGAGCTTATCTCACGATGCAGACCGAGGCCTAGGGCCACGCGGTACGCGATGCCAAGGAAATTGTAGCCTGTGTTCGGTCTGTCTCTTTTCTGCAAATAGTTGCCCAGGAGCAACAAGGCCTGGACGATGACCATATTGCCTGATTCCAGGATCTCAGTGCGTATTCTCGCGTGGGCAGCTTCGTAATATAGCGAGTGGTCGCCTGTGCCGTACCCGGACACCCACTCGCCGATAGCTAGCACCATGTAGTAAACTATGTGCCAAGGTGACTGTGCAGATATCAGCAATCTTCGTCCACACTGATTCCGGAAGGTCCGTTCGTGGACGATGGGATAGGAGGAGTTGTAAGCGATGAAATACGCATCGATTAAATGACTCTGAATTAGAGAAGTGGCTAGCCCATTCCCAAAAGGAAGGTTTAGAAGTGGTGAAGGCTGATTGGTGGCGGGCCGCTGTCTTTCAGTGTCATCATCTGCAGATCGTCGTTCAGCCTGCGGTAGCAGTGACTCAAGCAAGCTGGATCCCGAGCTGTTACCTTTGTCAAAATTAGAGACCATCATCTGCCATGGCACGACTAACACAAACTTACCAAAGTAGCCCGAAGCGGCCAGCGATACCATTCCATCTTGAATCTTCTTTCCTTCCAAGTAGCCCTGGTTATCGCCCAGGCTAAACGTCTCCTGCCATTCGAAGCCAAGCTCGGCAGGCGCCTCAACAGGTTCCCTTGCGGCGCTTGATGCAGAGTGGGTAGGTTGACCGGGACCCTGATCTTCATTGTATCCAGGCGAGTTATCGTGGCTGTTGTTCAGTTTTAGGTCGGCCTGTAGCTTGCGCAGCCGACGTTCCAACTCCATACATCGGGCTTCCGCAGCGTCGAGGTTTTTGCGCGTTAACGGTGTGCGAGTGGGAGGTCCTTCAAAGACGCAGGACTTGCCCGTCTTGGTGCAATAGGCGCAGGGAAGGCCATCGCCATCAGAGACACATCGTGTCTTCCGTTTTTGACACTGGAGGCACGCTCGTTCGGAGAGATCTGGGCGGAGTCGACGATTGGTGCTCATGATGGACTGACTTGGATGCTAACAGATTGGTGAACTTCGATGTACCATTGAAACTAGGCCTCCGGGGAGCCGGACCCGATGTGCAAAGACGAGCAGCTTGGACAGATATGCTGGAAGTGGAAAGACCGCCGATACCAGAGCACAGATCACCATAGCCCGCTAAACCCTTGGTGGCGGCGGTTTCGGAATGCGGGGAAGGTGAATTCAGTAGTGACGGAAAAACTACAGCTAACAATACAAAGCTCTGGTGCAAACATCCCAACCAGTATGGTCGGGCAAACATCTACGGCTCTGTCGAATGCGGATATCTGCCAAATTTTACCCTATCCGCCATCCGAGATCCACAGCTACAAGTTTGGCGGATGGCCATCCCTTGAATAAATCCTATTACACAAACTAGCCTAATTAGGTTAGATTAAAGTTTAGCGCGTAATTTTTTTCCTTTCCGCGACAAGTCCCACGGGTCCTCGTTGATACGACTCTCTCACTTTAATAAATAATAAAAGTAGTACAGGGTCAGGATTACATTCCATGTTTTCATACTCCGTTATATTTGGTAGTATTGTCTTGTTCCTGAAACTATTGTAGATTTGGGTCCTTTCTTTTCTTTGTAACTATCTTCTCTTCGCTAACGGTCCTACAACATCCATGGATAACATACGACAGTGGTGGCGTTGCGTCTGTATTCATCTATTTATCTTCAACCCTGGCATGGTCGGGATCTGTTGAACCGTAAGTTCATCAACGACGACGACCTCGCAAGGCAGTGAGGATAGGGCACCCCAGGTCCATGGCTGAGAGTGAATCGGAAGGTGGTCGACGTTTTCGTCTTGTTCAGACGCCTCGCGACCTCGACAGCTCCTATAGATTTCGCGGATCCGGCCCGTCCATGGGGTTGCAACTCCACATCGACATGTGGGACTCGTAGCGAATTTATTGGGCTTGTGCACGGTGTCAGAGTTGTATAAGGCGGTCCCCTCCCCCAAGACCGAAATGGTTTCTGAGCACACTTGGCTCTACAGCGCGCTATGCAACAAATATTTCGTGAACGGAGTGTGTAGTCTCGCGGGCTGGTAGTCCGGACTTGGCTGATAACACTTCGCGTTTGGACCTTGACTGCGGCGCACAACAGTGCTCCGACCGAAAATTTCGCTTTATACTGCAGCTCCAACTGATCTGATTCCGCGTTGCACTGACGGGGAATATACTCTGCGACAAAGTCCGACTTACTGGTCACGTGGAATTTCGTTGGGCCATCGGCACTGGGGATTAAAGCCAGGAGCATCGGAGCACTCACAACCGATGTTCGCCAATAACTCTGCCTGCCAGAATGGTTATCTGCCTCAAAGAGCGCCAGAGTATCCGTCGCTCGTTATATCTACTTGCAATCCCTCAAAATTACAATTAGCAAAGTTCCAGCGATCAAGAACTATGGTTGTCCAGACTGGTCTAACAATGACTACGCCCGACGCGACAACGAAGTCACCCGAATTAGTATCCCGAAGTGACCTGAAAAAGCGAGCGATACCTCACATGGTCCTGAGTGATGGGAGTGAGGTCTCTCTAACGCCCGCCCCGGTCGCAGCACCTGATTTAGATTCCGCTGTTTCTGCAACACGTCGCTTCACCGTCACAGGCAATGCTATCGTCACTGGAGGCGCCGGTGCACTCGGCTTTGCTGCATGTGTTGCTCTTCTTGAACATGGCCTCCAGGGCCTCATGATCTTCGATGTCAATCTTACGCAGTCGTCAGAGCAGGTCACTGCCCTCAAGACTCGCTTCCCATCTACATCGATCCATGTATTACAGGTGGATGTGACGGACGAAGCGGCAGTTTCATCGGCGGTCGAATGGACTGCTCGAACTCTGGGATCAATCGAGCATCTACTCTGCTTTGTGGGTATCGTCGGTTGTGTCAATGCGATCGACATGTCGGTATCACAGTGGCGTAAAATTCTTGATGTCAACTTGACCGGCTCATTTCTCTGTGCGCAAGCAGTGGCCAAGAGAATGATTCAGCAAGGCAAAGGTGGCTCAATCATCTTCACGGCCTCTATCTCCGCTCACCGTGTGAACTATCCTCAGCCACAGGCAGCTTATAACGTCAGTAAGTCAGCGCTTTTAATGTTGAAAAGCTGCCTAGCCGCGGAGTGGGCCAGGTGGGGCATCCGGACCAATACGATTAGCCCCGGATACATGGACACCATCCTCAATGAGGGCGATGGCATTGCCGAGGCGAGACAATCTTGGTGCGAACGAAATCCGAGCGGGCGGATGGGCGTCCCCAGTGAGCTGACCAGCACTGTGGTGATGCTGTCAAGTCGTGGAGCAACATATATAAATGGTACAGACATTGTTGTTGATGGTGGAGGTATTGTCTTTTGAGGAGCCAGTTTGAGGCTCATAGAGGCAATATTAGAAGGCTCAGTGTAACAACACACTATCCTCATACATATTATGTTGATAATGTGGCCGAAATTCTTCACTGAAATGAGGCGGATTCTAGCTCTTACATCCATATGTTAACTTATTTGTAAAATAAATTTTAATTAAGTACCGCTGCTCTTTTAGCATAACGTACATGTATAACGAGCGGCGCATCCAAACGAGCGGCGCACTTTCCACACGACGCCCCCCTTCATACTTGATACCTTTCCCCCTCCACACCAGGACATGGTAATCTTCTTCTAATGAAAGCAAGATCATCCTTGCCATCGAAGCACTCCAAAGGTCCAAAAAACTAAGCGTTAGGGCCGCAGCAAAGATATATGGTATTAGTGAAACGACACTACGTCACCGACGTGCCGGCCGACAATCACGACGCGATGTTCCGACCAATTTGCGGAAATTGACCGACCTAGAAGAATCAGTCCTTGTTCAATACATCCTTGACTTAGCTACCAAAGGATTTCCTCCTCGGCTGTCTATTGTGGGAGATATGGCAAATCGACTTCTCGCGACACGTGACGCGCCACGCGTTGGGACACGGTGGGCTTCGAACTTCGTCAAGCGCCGTCCAGAGCTCTGGACACGTTTCCAGCGGAAGTACGACTACCAGAGGGCCATATGCGAAGATCCAGTGATTATTCGTAGCTGGTTTGAGCTTGTACGCAATATAATCGCGAAGTATGGCATCCAGGATACGGATATCTATAATTTCGACGAGACTGGGTTTATGATGGGCGTTATCTCAACAGCAACGGTTGTGACAAGGTCAGACGGGCGTGCAAAGGCAAAAAAGGTACAGCCTGGCAATCAGGAATGGGTTACGGTAGTCCAGGGCGTCAATTCCCAGGGCTGGACGGTGCCGCCGTTCGTCGTTGTTGCGGGGAAAAATCACCTCGCGTCTTGGTATCAAAACAGCGGATTTCCGCCCGACTGGGTAATTGCTGTCGTTGGACGACGAATGAGAAAGGCATGGATTGGATTCGGCATTTTGAGAAGCATACCAAGCACCGAACTGTGGGTGGTTATCGTCTGTTAATCCTCGACGGCCACGAGAGCCACCACTCGGATGAGTTCGAGGAATACTGCAAGAAAAACAATATCATCACCCTCTGTATGCCTCCTCATTCCTCTCACATGCTCCAGCCACTCGATGTTGGGTGTTTTAGCCCGCTAAAGAAGGCATATGGTCAGCAAATTGAGGAAATGATGCGGGCTCACATCACCCACATTACCAAGGACGACTTCTTTCCTGCCTTCTGCGTTGCATTTTTCGCGGCAATAACGGAAAAAAAATCCAAGGAGGTTTCCGAGGTGCTGGACTTGTTCCATTCGACCCCGAGAGCGTATATTACTGCTGCCTCGTGAAGCCTTGTCAGGCTCATGACTATGCTCTCATGGCCTCTTTCAAGGCACAAAACATACTCAAAAGGTATCTATCTAAGTCAGTCCGCTGGGGGTTCGTCGGCTGATTGAATTAGTCAGCTTTACGTGGACAATGCTGAAAAATTGGAGCTTGAGCGACGGGCGTTTTGGGCAACTCTGTTGATTGAAAGGTAATGTGGGACTGTGTCTACGGTTGTCCGATTCTGACAAGGGCATAGCGAGTTGAGTGTCCAATTTGACCTTGCAAAAAGCGGCATCTGGAAACTTATCTGGAAACTTGACAGCCATATACCGCTTCCAGACAGCCACGAGACGTGGAATATTGCTACAACGGCCAGTCCTGTGGTGCCCACTTCGCCTGAGAGTGTCAATTCAGCTGGAACAAGCTCCGATGAGATGCGATCGTACTTTCTAGCCGAGATCGCTATGCGCAGGATGCTTCATCGGTGCACGATTTCTATTAGCACCACTTCAAATGGCCACTTCATCTACGCTCCAATCATCGCAGCCGAGTTAGAACTCCAATTAGAGCAATGGCATGCTGTCCTACCGGAGCACCTCCGCTTCGGACAGCCCGATTTAGACGACAGAATCGAATCTGCAACAGCAGGCTTTCTGTCAGCGCAGTACTACTCGTGTAAAGCATCCATCGAGAGTGTGATTTCTACGCTCGATCTTAAGTTAAAGACTCCAACGCCTCCAAACTCCTGCCCTGCTACCCCCCCCCCCCCCCCCCCCCCCCCCCCCCACCGTGGGTTTCCCAGACACCTAACAACCCAACCGAAGCCTCATCACAGACTACTTTCATCAAGAATCGAATTGCCCGTCATCAAAATAGCTCCCCAACCTCAATCTACGAAGCTGTTGACCAGTTTGCCAAGGGTACATCGAAAATGATGCACCAGTTGGCATTGTTGAAGTCGTAGAACCAGATCCTTCGGCAAGGAATGGAGGAGCTTAGCAAACGCCGGAGGGCTAAAAAAACACGTCTACAGCAAGGAGGATCACTTAGTCAACAGGAAGCACAAGATTTGACAGACGAAAGGGACATTGTGCAACAGCTAAAGCAGGAAACGCAGGCAAGTAGTGGTCGGAAGCGAAGGGAAGAAACGCGCGCGCGGCGCTGTAGCAACTGCGGCGACACCGGACACAACGTGCGCACTTGTCAGATTGTAATAGAGATGTCTGAGGAAGAGGATTCTGAGTAGTTTCAATTGATTTTAGGTGGATTTGTCGGGATGTTTTATTACGTAGGTTTGGGAAAGTGCGCCGCTCGTTTGGATGCGCCGCTCGTTACATGTACGTTATAGGCATCATTATTTAATTGCCAAACAATATTTTTATTATTAAAAAAAATCACAGTCTAAATAATTATTATGTATAGCGCCAGAATTCTTCTCACCTTGATGCGCAGATAGTCTACTGAAACCCTGATACCTCAGACTATTCTTCTTTTGCATAGTATTAGCTCATATGTAGGGCTGTGTCGAATGCGGATATTTGCCTAATTTGACACAGTCCGCCATCCGTCATCTCAAGTTTGCGGATTGACATCCGTCATCCGCCATCCGCCATAAGTTTGATGCTCATCTGCCGCCTTTTTCGAATAAATCCGCCTCATATCCGCCTTGATAAATAAATCCCCTAATAATTACACGAGCCTAATAGGGTTAAATAGTTAGCGCCATATTATTCCGAACACTAAAATTTCACGGCTTTTGCCTAATACGACTCTCCAATAATAGAAATAGTCCAGAGTCAGGATTAAAATAGACAATCTACCTAGCAGCACACTCTTCCCAAATATCTAGCTTACCGGAACCCTGACATAAGCTTGAGGAAATTTTTCAAAAATCTCGGATATAACCGCCAAGTTCCATACATATATTCGAACAGAACAATATAATATATCGTTGCCGGACTCTAAGCGGTTCGAGCACCTCAGCTACACTACACCTGTGAACCAGGCACCTGACATACTCTACGCTCAACAGCCCTCTCTATCTTTCCTAATTAGGAAATTATCCGCCGCGGATTTGGCGGATAATCTGCCAACAGCCCTACTCATACGACATACTCAATCTTTCACATGCGTGTTACGACGCCCATAATGAATTAACGTGAGCAGGACATAAAACGTCAATCTTCTCGTTGGTACATCCTATCATCCGAAGAAAGATGATACACTTTGTTTGTACCTCTTGTGCCGCGGTCAAAATAAGGAGCCTGTGGATCCACTCCAGACAGTTCGACGACGAGCCCTAACCTGATGCGCCACCATACTTCCATCTCCAACTACACTTTAGTATGATGACTTGGAACACCTGTCATCTTCCAGTCTCGTGACGCGTCGTTCTTTTCTTAAATATTACTTTATATTCCGTAGCATGAGCCTTATTAGCTAGCTATGTTAAGGATGGTTTCTTATTTCAAGAGAAAGGCTCATACACGTCCTTTCCCAAGCGCTATGACATAATTAAGCTTTTATTCATGCCAATACATCTGGTTAATCCTCAAGACGTCAGGGCCGTCGTTAGTTATTAAATATTCATGGGCTCTCGTACTATCTATCCTCAATGCTCTGTACAACAATGGCAGGCCTAACCAGCCTGGTACGCGCTAGTGTGCCATTGGGAAGATCATTATTTCTCGCTCGACGCACAGCATCGTCCCAATTACTCTCAATGCCACTCTGAAGATGTCGATTCGCCACTCTATTCAAAGCTAATTCAGGCTGAACGTCGACAAACCATGTATCATGAACCATGTTAGCGATGATCGACCAAGGGGCTTCATCTAGGAGCAGCCAGTTGCCTTCAAGGATAACGTATTCGATATCGGAGGTAATCGTGATGGTGTCCTTCAAAGGATCCTTCGCAATATGATCGAATCCAGGCACTTTGTGAACGATAGATCGATCCTGGCTCGTTGTGTATAGAGAAGTAACAAGATCCACCACTCCGTCCGCGTCGAAAGTCCAGGGTGCGCCTCTCCTTGCGAATGCCTCGTCTCTGTTTGTAAATGTATTTAGAGTCGCTTGCGTAAAGTGAAAACCATCCATAGGAACAACCATAGCTACTGGCTTTTCTGCGGTCTTGTTGAGTCTTGCCACCACCTCCCGAGCTATGGTAGATTTGCCCGAACCGGGAGGCCCAGCTAAGGCAATGAGCACACGAGTCGGAGTTGAGCAAGTCCGGCACAATTCATCTCGGACAGTTATCGCACGATCTGTTAGTTGGGCATAAACAGATTCCATTATGAATACTATTTGTGAAGACTAATAAGTTTTGGTAGTAAAGAACAATCGCTGCAGGTCTCTTACTTGGTTAAACTAAGGATTGATCGTGGCACATGTAGCATTAGTCAGCACCAAGCATACTGTGAGGGGAGAACCAATCATATCCCATAGAACTACATCGAGACACATCCCCGCAGTGGTCCGACGATTCCCGACATCCAATTGCTTTATTCGGCCACTGAGAGAGCCATCCGAGGTAGTGGCGAGGAATCGGAGCACTGCGGACCGATTAGGTTGCCCTGCCCGCATAATCTTAGAATGCCGATTGACACAACACACCTCACTCAAAAGAGAAGTTCCTCTCAGACGCAGAAATTTGTCGGCGAATCTAGCTTGATTCATGGGAACTTTTCACATTACGAATTCAGTAATCTCCTCCCGTCGGTTCGGCAGTAACTTACATACCTTGCCGTGTGTTGTGACAATCATGTACAGGCGCCATCGCCGCCGGCTCCTTTGTCAGTGCACTATCCTCCTCTGTTCTCACTGAATGGTGCGCAGTGTTATTTGAATCATTTACGCAATAGCCATTGTTAATGGCTTCAGGCTATCGCGAAAACTAGCCATCCAGGTCGGCACCATCTTATGGTGCATTGGCGCAGAGTAGTCAATTGCGTAATTCTCCGCGTTCAATGTCTACTAACGACTAGCAGGGTGCAAGCTTCATCCACCAGCGTCGGCATGCTAATTTCCGGTCGTATTATAGCTGGCCTCTGCATAGGCATTACATCTTCCCTCGTGCCCATTTACCAGTCCGAGATTGCGCCCCGCAAACAGGGGTCGGGTGGTTTGCCTTACGCATTTTGCCATATCCTGCGGAGTCCTAGTCCAGTATTTGATCGAGTATAAATGTTCGTTCCTTCATTCGCAGGCAGTGTTCAGAATACTATGGGCCATCCAGACTGTGCCCCTTATATTTCTTTTCATCGGCCTCTTCTTCCTGCCTCGATCGCCGAGATGGCTTGCGACCAAAAACAAATGGGACGAAGTACTGAAGGTGCTGGGGTATCTCCGCACGCAAATTCTGACATCAACGATCCACTGGTCCTTGCAGAATACAAAGAAATCGAAGAACAGTTCGCGAATAGTTATCGCGAACTGTTTGGTGAGAAAATGCGCCGACGTTTGTTTCTAGGCATGGCCGTTCAGTGTTTATCGCAGTTCACCGGCGTCAACGTGATCCTATACTTCATTGTCTACATTCTCCAAGGTGCTGGATCCTCCCGCACACTATTGGTTTCGTTTATTTTGTACCTTATATTTATTGTGGCAACCATTCCGACAATATTGTGGACCGATTGTTGGGACCGTCGCGCATCCCTGCTCTTTGGGTCGATCGTAATCGCCTTCTGGATGTTCGTAATGGGCGGCGTCTTAGGACGCTACGGCCTGCCTACCCAGGCCCACAACAACCTGCCATACAGCCTTGCTGATATGCCCACAATAAAGGAAGTTAACACCGATTAATCAAGCAATTGATATAGCTGCCTGGCAACCGGATTTTGACAACTATAGACGTCCACACAGTGTCGCTCGTGCCCCACACATTACGCAATCATAATCTCATCATCCCCATGGAATGAGCCTCTTTATTCTCTTCCACGTTACTTACATTGAATTTCTTTGAGTGTGCGAACGACTGAACTTTCAAGGCATTGCTGTCAATCGCTTGTATCCAGTTGTCCACATTAGAATCACGAATCACGAAGCTCCTGCGTTTCCTTCAATAACTTCGCCTCTGCCTTGTTATATGTATATCTACATGTTAAGGCGAATTGATGTGATAGTCAAGTTCGACTTTCAAGCAAACAAGGCTATGCACTTTAAGCGAGCATCGCCAATGTATAATCGCTTCAACACAGAGTGCCAAGGCTCAATATAGTTGTTGATCCCAATCATGCATTGGCCGAACTATTGCACTCGGCAAAATGGCCTCGTCTTGAAACCCATCTATTGCCTTATCTCCCCTTTTTTTCCCATTCCCAAGCTTTTCGACCCCACGTTGTACCAAGATTGCAACAGGGTCCCCACCCCAGTGGAATGCGGTTTCTATAAGTACTGTCACTGTCGATCAGGCCAGGAATAAGTCTTCAACAGCAGTCATCTAGGAAGAAGGAATACCGCCGGTTTTGTCGTCGAGTGGGCCCCTTTCGGAGACCCATCAGAACAAAGTTATATGTCGCGCCGTCCATTTTCCAAGAACGCTTCCTTCTGTTCCTAATATAGCATCGCAGAAGAATAGAAGGAAGTCTTGAGTCTTTTGCAGAAATGTCAATCCACCTCAAAATCACGAGCTAAACTTCGCAACGAACGTACAGTCCTTCATTCAGGGTATCAAAAGTTAGTAATGAAAGGAGGAAAGCCTATAACGGGTGTAAAGCGCGTTGACGGACACTCGGAGTGCACTGTTGCCAGGGTTGCAAAGTTTGCAATGAATGTTTCGTAGGGTTAGAATGGCTTGATCCAATTGTTTCATTTAAATGGTTAACACTTCAGAAATCTGCTGATGTTCCAAATTTTCGGGTCTTCTTGGAATTACGGCGTTAATGAGTTTCCGTCTATAAGCTAAAGGTATCTTTCACGGCACCTAAGAAAGTGGGCATTTAAGAGTCATTAAACCACTTAAGTGCAAAGCTTGTTGAGCCGCTTTTCGTCTCTGAGGATAGCGGTCGGAACTTCGGACATAATAGTATCCACGGTACCCCACTGGCTGACCCCGAGGAAAGGGAATCTGCACCCCGATCTGCACTGAGTCTGACTATCAGACCTGGTTTTACCAACACAATTGGGTATATTGGTATTAATCCTGGCAGTAGGTCAGCGACTGCTTCTATTGGGAAACCTGCAGCGAGGCTATTCAAAACTGCTTCTCCGTGACCGACACGTGGACCATTTGCCACTCGGCTAACTTTGATCAAGTCATACAGGTCTCCTTCGGCTTTTCTCGGGGCCAGACCTCTTCCCTCTCCGACACCAAGACCTGTAACTAGAATCCAGGCGACACATACGGATAGCATACAATTTGGTACCGGTCATTGATGTCTTATCACAAAGGACGGGCAAAATTTCCAAACCCACCAGTGGTGCAGCGACACTTGCGATCAGTATTAGGAAGACGAACACACATACGTCAATCTACAAAGCCATTTGGTCGCGACATATGGACCAAGTGACCAGAAATGAAGTGAGGGTGATTGTTGTTCGTCTAACTTAATCGTAATTGGATTGTGGATGCTGGACGAAGCCTGTTTCGTCTATATATTCCCTTCTAAGATACTTCTAACTAGTTCCATTTATCCTTAGAAGAGGGCATTTTTCTTCCCTCGCAACCCTCTCCGCAAGATCCTGAGATGCTATTATGTACTAGGGGAAGGTCGGCAGTGAGCCACAAAATCTCATTGCCGCGCAGTGGCCAGAATCATGATTCCTCGAATGCGAGGAGAATCCAACATTCCGATTGCCCGAATCACACGTAAACGACGTTCGGGCGCATGATGCACCAAAAAATATGCGTCGTAGTGCTGCCAGGACGTATGTCATGGATTGTCGGTTAGATTAGTCATCTAGCTACCTATTTACGCTACAATTATTTATCTGCTTGGAGTCAGATCGTCCACGTGAATATTGCATCTTCGAAGAGACAAACAAACAATCATTATAGAAAATACACGCAATCAATAAAGCTAATACGGATAGTGTGATCCGGCATGGCTACGTGCATAGCTGAATAGATCGAGACCAATGCCCGGCGGAGTACAGGAAGATGACCATGCTCGATAATTATGCCTGATAATTCCGGCGATTAGCCGGCTGCCAAGCACAATACAAGTAGACTGAGCAGCTTCAGTGGGAACTGAGAAAGCAGATGATAGTCTGTGCGACCCCGCTCTTGTCACCTGTAGGCTCTAGCATTAGCATTAGCAGGGCAACGAGAAGCTGGCGGGCAGAATCCATTGCCGAGCCGCACAGTCCATCTCGGAGTCCGAGTGTGGGGATAGCGGAAAAAGCGGTTTGGTGCGAGGGAATAAACGCCACAACTTAGAGTTTCTATCACTTAAAGTAGCGCGTGATACTCCCGCTCATGGACCTACAAAATAGAATAGCATGGTAAACATCAATTTCGTTTCTTTGGGTTTGCGACGATCGAAACAAACCTTGCGAAGCGGACAAATGGATAGGATAAATGGACGGTCAACATATTTATAACCTCCGAAATCCCCACAACGGCCAGAGCGAGACTGTTCAGATTCATAGCTTTCTTCCTTTTGCAGCGTCAAATATTTTCAAATTGCAATCATGGCTATGCCAGACGTTCAACGTCGTGTGCCCTCGCACATGTGCACAGTCCCGGGTTCGGCCAACATTCCAGTCGCACGGTTCCCCGGTCCTATGAAAGGGAACCTCTTTATAGGATCGCGTCAAACTTGGTGGATACTTTCAATCTCGCTCTCGACGAACACGACTACCAGAGGATTGCGAACTTGTTCGTGGACGACGGCTTTTGGCGCGATCATATATCTCTATCGTGGCCACTTCGAACGGTGCAAGGCCATAATGGTATTGTCGAGTTCCTGAAGGCTGCTCCGGATCCAGGGATGGTATAAGGCTTAAGAAAATCTCCATCGAAGGAGCCGCTCCCAAGCTATGTGCGGTAGATAGTGCCGGCAAAGTTCAAGGTGCCCAGTTCTTCTTCTCAGTCGAAACGAATATCGGGGCTGGAGTAGGGATCACTCGTCTCGTATCGCAGAATGGCGCTAGGAAGATATACACGTACACAAGTCTTTAGGAATTGAAGGGCCATGAAGAGTTAACATACCATCGAAGACCATAGAGTGCCGAACACGGTGGCCGAGCGTAGTGCAAAAACTGGACAGAAAAACGGGTTGCAGATGCCGTATACGAGAACGGCGAAGAGCCAACTGTTCTCATTATTGGTAATTTCCATCGTCCATCGAACCCTGACCATTATCTTAAGGAGCCGGGCAAGGTTGTCTGATAAGGAGCCGGGCAAGATCCCAAGTGTGGACTCTCAAAAACGAGTCGATTGGGGATAACTGCCCCTCCGGTATCGCCAGCTTGTCCTGCATGATCCCGTTTGGTACGATCACCTGCCCTATGTTACCTTTCCAGTGGCCTATCTTTACTCCAAAGGATAAGTTGGCCGAATTTTTCGAGTGCTATATCAAAATGCTGGAACTCAACGTGTGGACCAAGGCGACTATCACAAAGAGTGAATGGGACAAACAGCATGACAACTGGATTATAACCATCTCTCTAAGATGACGGCATCGTTCAAACGCGGACCTTCCACCCACGCCATATAATCCTGGCGACCGGTCACTCCGGAAAGATGAACTTGCCATACATCCAAGGCATGGAGAGTTTGGAGAGCAAACGCCTCTGCCACTCGTCCCAGTTTCCGGTACTGGGGAGAATGGCAGAGGGAAGAAAGCAATAGTTGTGGGGTCCTGCAATTCGGCTCACGATATTACCCAAGATTATCAGGAGAAGGGGTATTGTTGAGCGATAGTGAGCGGAATGGCTGACAGGAATGTGTCTACATTGTCCACAAATATTCTATGGTTCTCCATGTAGTCACCGTAGCTGTGGACGTCACTATTGAAAAATTCCTTTTTAACTAGAGAAAATTCCGTGTTTCTCTGAAAGAAAAATATTTTGGCTCTTTGTCACGAAATATGTCAACTGGAATTATTTCCAGTTGAATATTCGATGATTCAGTGAAGTGTGGGTGTAGCTTTCTTAGTCACTAAATTGGCTACTGGATAAATACTGTTTGCGCTGTAGTTAGGCAGTGTAGAAAATTCCCAAATAGCAAAATTAGGTGATTTTAGCTCGCAGTATGAAAAGACAGCGCATGCATGTTGCAACTTCTCTCCATTTGGGGTACAACTGGTAGATGTAAACATCCTCCCAATTGCCACCTCCCAAAATACTTATCTTCCGCCAAAATGGATGAGTATATTCATACAACTCAACGACATATATACACAACTCTTAGGTGCCAAAGAGCTTGAAAATGATTGACACTCACCAATCTCCAGCGGAAATTCTTTACTCAGCGCCACAACTTTGAGGACATAAGGATTAGGGATCTGCTCTCTTTACAGATCTCTCCCGGAGCTGTGTGGTTAAACTATTTCAACAGTATGATATAACTATTGTCCAGCGCTCGCAGACTGTGTCATTACATCCAAGGCCATCACTGACATTGGACTGAAAGGGCTCTACGAAGAGGATGGCCCGCATGTAGAAGATGGTTCAGGATATTTTGTTCGATGGCACTCCTACGCCGGTAATGAAAGCGCGTCAGGTCAGCACCACTGCATTGCAAACGGAACATGACAAGGAGCTCTTGGACGGTCTTGACAAAGCAGGATTCAAGGTAGATCGCGGTCCTGATCCCGCTGGGCTGCTCAAGTATTGGGCCACGACTATTGATGAACTAGAGGACAAATATGAGAGAATATGGTGGCGAAGACTGTTCTGAGGTTCTCTTGCCTGACCTACAAAGTGGCGAAAATCAAGTTGTGCTTGTCACGCACGAAGAATGCTATTTCAATAGCAACGACGACGTAACTGTTGCCTGGGTGGAAAATGGCGAGTCCATCATCAAAAAGAAAGGACAGGGCCTAGGATTGATTGTGTCAGACTTTTACTGCACATGCCACGGCTCCCTTGCATTCGAAGGCCAACGCACTCGTGGGACCATTGAGCCTGGGAAGAATGTCCAATATCCCAGTCCAACGGGCCGCTTTGCTCGAATGGCTTGGCGCTATAGTCACCTACGCACAGGATCTCGATGGTAAGGCTGCGACGTCTGCGGTCAAGAAATACAAGTCACATCGTAGACTACCCCAGAGATTAGAAATCTAAAAGAGTTAGCGAAACCTGGGCGTTTATATGTGCGATAGGAAATGGGTCGGGTATTTATACAGTCGTTATATATTAGATTATTTCATTATCGTGTCGGACCCTGAACCCTAATAACCTGCATGCACCATACGTATGTTTCGGCTTCTTTCATCTTATAGCCATAAAAAGTCAAGGTTAACTTAAGGTTACCTCCGATAAGGGTAAGGGTCTCTAAGTCTTATATGGTTATATAACCAAGGCCATGTGGTATCATATCATATGGGTTCGTCCAAACTCATTTCATATGGAAAAATGGTAACTTGTATTACAATATGACTCATGCTACTGCACACACTGTTGCTCAGTAATAATTGATTCGCTATCTCGTCTGGGAGGGACTGCGGTTTACAATAGTGTTACGCATATAAACAAGTACGAATACACCAATGAAGATGGACAGCAAGATCCCGACCCTATTTTTTCCTAGCCTATCAATCGTCCGGTCTCTATTCCCCACCGCCGCAGGTACTTTAGGTTTTGGATCGGTTTGAGACTAAATAAATTGTTACCACTTGTCAGGGAAAATGCCAATATGAATTGTTACCTGATTTTTCAATTTCCCAACTAAAATCTCTTTGAGTATATCATGCGCCTCCAAACTGTGACCAACATCATCAAACAATTGAGTGGCCTCTGGACCTTGTATGTCAAGGAGGACATCTGGCCCGCCTCTGACGAGCGTGCTTTTAGCCTCTAGTTCAATGCAGTCAAAATCTAGGGCGTTTGACTTACGGATGTTTGTCCAAAAAGTCGGTCACATCGTAGACTTGACCACGGATGATCAGAAAGAGGTCATCTTTGGAGGAGTGCCTGGCAACTTCTTCGAGGTTATATTCTTTAAGAGCCATTTAAACAGTGGTTCAATTTGGGTCAATGGACCGTGTCCAATGCTTGAAAACCATGCAATCTCATCGCTCCTTATAAATTATCTGCATAGTAATGAGAATCCTCTACAGTAACGAACATCTCGCCCGTGTCGGGCTATGGGTCCTAAGGGGTTGAACGCCGCAACGCGGTGAAATAACCCAATCCGGAAACGAACTCCGCGAGGAGGGCGCCCGAATGCAATTTTTTCTTTTGATTGCAAGCCAGTGTATTTTACAAGCTAATTACATGCAGCTACTGACGGAAATATATGAGCGAAGTAAAAGGAAACGGTTCAGCATACAAAAAAATTAGGTAAACAACAAAAACGGATAATGGAAGGAAAGAAAAGAAAAAGGGAACCAAAGGCGAGGACATAGCTGCCCGCAGCGAGAGAAAAAGAGAAAGAAACCTGAAAAGAAACAAGAAACCTGAAAAGAACAAAAAGAAAATAGGAATAAAAGGAAAGACGCGTCCCCACCGGAGGAAACATCACTCCCACCGTGCGAGGAACGAGTGAGTTTGGAGGACCCGTCGAACCAAACGCGTGCAGTACTGAGTAGTGTGAGGCGGCGGGGAATAGAGACGACGACGGAGGTAGGAGGTGCTCCAAATGAGGTGCACCGTCAACACCGCGGCCGTAGATCTGTGGGTGGCCGGCAAGCGGCCAGGAGGTTAGCAGATAGAGGAGGAGGGGGAGCAATCACCAGAAGGAAGCCAATAATCCAGCCACACCGAGCCAAGTGGCGAGGACCGTGCGATGCCGGTCCAAGGTCGGCGCGCAAGGCATCCTCCATCAACAGACGAACAAGGGGAACCCACAGGTTGTCGGCAGGCTCGAACAGCAGGCGACGCACCCATTGGGCCATGGCGCCGTCCAGTTGGATGGAGAGGTCGAGCAGGCCAAAACCACCGGCTTGCAGGTGGCGCAGAGGAGCGGAGAAGGAAAGAGGGGCCGACTCGCCCCGCAAGCGCGGGTCATGGCATTAGATATTCATTTTTAGAGATATTTTGCCACCAAGTTCCTTAAAATTTCTGTATCGGAAGATACCGTAAAGAGATAACCCATGGACCAAAGTTATTTCTTACGATTACTAAAACTGAAATTTGCACGTTCAAACTTCCATAGCAGTACATTAATGTTTAAATTCAAAACTCTCCGCCAGTAATTAACTAGGAATATGTCAACAACGCGAACGCGTTTTGGACGTACGATCATTGGCTAGATCATATCTTCTCAGCGTCCGCTACAGTTCTAAGAGACACGAGGTTATCTACTTGTAAGGAGGCACAGACATTGTCAACAAGTTGGCAATACAAGATTGACAGCCATATGGTCAAGGTTTGAGCTAGTCCAACATAGGGATAGCGTTAACCCAGAAAATCCTTCAGCTAAGGGAACTTTGGGACGGACCAGCTTATTCCAGTTGAGACATTCGTGCGGCGGAGCTTAATTTCGCTGAGGATAATTTAAGGAACTTGGTGGCAAAATATATTTTTACATAATAATCTTGGTCCACATGTTTTGAAAGCTAATATGCTCCGTGCCATGGTCGCGACCTCTCGCTCAAACTGCACTCACGGATCTGCTAAACTGAGGAAGAGCTACGCGGTACGACTTCCAGATGAGACAGACTCACCGGTAGCTCTTTAGGGCTACTGAAAATGTCTTCTTGCCCACCTTGAATTGTGTAACTGCTCCACTTCCTGGCTGGCACGCGCTTCTCAAACAACTTTGCAATCTCCCAGTTCGTGCGGCCGGTAGTTTCACCCACGCAAAACCAGATCCATGTTAAGGAGGTAAGTGTGGTTCCAGCGTAAACGAACGCGACCATCGGCCCGAGACCGGCATTGTAGTAGAGGTACGGCGCAGTAAAGGTGACCAACCACCCGCCGAAGTAGAAGGTGACAATCGAAATCGACATGATTTTGTTTTGGTTTGGGCCAACCGCCATCTCGCGGGCCACGGTATAGGCCACCGTCGAGAGCCCATAATTGATCACGCAGACGATAACAAAGGATACAACCACGATGACCCATTTTTCAGCAGTGCTCAAGGAATGTTGAGTTCCGATGCTCCCGATCACAATAAAGGCCAGGAACATCATGCTTGTGGTAACTAGCAGGTTTGTTCTTCGGGCCACTTGGTTTGCTGTGGCCATCGAGACTGTAACCGCGCATATTTGTAGGATATTTTGGATCAATTGCACGAGGAACGGCTGGTCGATTCCAATGGACTGGACAAATACCACTCCGTAGACATAGAAGAAGAGAATTCCGCAGATTTGTTGTGAATACATCGCTCCCGCGGACCAAATGACCTTCGTGCGCTCGATCGGGTCGAAGAGCAAAGCGCCCCAGGTGGACTCCATCTTGTTCGCTACGCTGACGCGTTGTACACTCGCCAGAGTTGCCAGATCGGTGGCAGGGTCATAAGTAGGATCACCGCGATGCAGCCGGCGCAGGACCGACTCGGCGTCAGAGACCCTATCCTTTGCCATATACCACACTGGACTTTCTGGCATAAATGGAAGAGCCACAAACATCAATAGAGGAAGCACAATTAAGCCCCCCATAGGTAGTTTGTATGACAGGGAGCTATTCAACCCCTCTGTTCCTTGAGTAAGAGCGGAGGCGATAAGTTGCGACCAGGATTGCAGGAATTGATATGACATAATGGCCGGGCCGCGAATTTCCGTGGGTGCGATTTCGCCGATGTACAAAAGTGAGGTGACCGTAAACTGGCCGACGCCAAGCCCAATTAGAATCCGGCCCACAATGATAACTGCTTCAAAGTGGGTATCTGCCACCTGGACAATACCCCCGCAAACGATACAAAGGGAAGCAAGCAACAAAGATGCTTTTCGGCCCCATCGGTCGTTGACTGGAGCGGCGAGGATAGCTCCTAACAAATCGCCGATGTAGATGCAAGATGCGGTCGCAGACTGAAAGCTCGGACTGAGGGCTAAATTGCCATTGGCGTCTCTTTCGGTGCCATAGTCATTTTTGAACTGCTGCATGGCCAGGACTCCATTGTAATATGTGTTGTCGTAACCATAGACGAGAGCACCAATGGTTGAGGCTCCGCAGTAAAGCAAGGCCGACTTATGAGACTTGAGAATTGATCTCATCCGATCCAGCATGATGAATTGCAGCTATGAGGTTTTTGGAGATCCGGCGACGGAAACGGTATATATACATGACTTTGGAGCCCGGCGCCATAGACGAGCTCTCTTCCAAAATGGGTTTCGCGCTCTGTCTGGGGTGAGAGCTTCGCTTCGTCTGAGGTTGTGGGGTAAGAACCGACGGTCACAAGTAGCATCCCGCCCCAGAGACGGTTGTTCTCCGCCAAAAGAGAGAGAGAGGGGGTGGGGGGAGGTGGAGCGGAGATGATAATCCAAGATAGTCCCAGTCCGTTCCTGCATCGTTGGGATAGTGGAGTTTGTAACCGTAAACGGAAATTTGCCGTTACAGTGACCATAGTGGTCGTGTGCCCTTTCCCTAAACGCGGATTCGCCACATTCGCGCACAGCAAGAAGATTGTGAGAGAAATCCATGCAGAATGTAGGGAAACTGGAACCCGAGCATTTTTATTGGATCTCGGACAAGGATTTGTTTCTTCTGCTTTGTTTTTATGCGTAGGAGGTATACTTCAGAGCTCCAATCAACTACATCAACTACATATTTTTTGTCTGTGTAGAGTAAGTGTATATTAATAAGCGAGACTTGAATGTAGTGTATCAACGGACGCCTCGAATTTAGATGGTGTAAGTGTAGTTGACTTCAGTGTATGGGGTGACCTACCTTGACTGTCACCGTCCCCTCAGAGGAAGCCCACCTAAGATGCTCCACAAATTTGAAGTCGTCTTGAGTAAAAATACTCTGGTGTTCACCAACACTAAATGGTTGATTTGTATCGACTATCCATTCGATCAGAAGCCGTTGGAAGTGGTTTCGATCGAATCCTCGTATGATTGAGTTGGCAATTGCCTGTTCCCGAGGCTTCGAAGGATCGAGCTTAAAACTATCCACAATTGATCTCAGTCTCTTGCTCCCTGGCTTCTTCTCAGCCTTCTGTTGTAACCCTGACTTCGTCTTGTTATCCGGCGCAGAGATTCGATGTCTCTATATAGATGATTCAGGGCATTCTGAAGGCCGACAGCAACAAAGCTCTTAGGTTTGGGATCGTTCTTCTGAATACACCACTTGCAAACCCATCTGCGTTCGTCGTGACGTTGTATGTCGTACCCATATTCCCAAGCCCACGAGTGATTATCCTTACTTCTTTCTGACAACACCCAGCCTGGAATTGGCGCCAAAGACGGGTCTTGAATTGATCGGGATCAGGGGGCGGTGTTGAGGATGCAGTGGATGCAGTTGATGAGGATACAGAAGAATCGGGCGACGAAAGTTCGGAGAGTTCGGAGTCATCTAAGAGATCGTCGACAGAGATTGGAACTGGTTCTGGCTGACCAGTGTGTGCAGTACTGTGATATTATACTTCATCTGTCAAAACCAATACGTATATTATATGAGTTTATGTAATGAGTTTACATAAAACTCATATAATATGAGACTGATATCGTATGATATCATATATGGTAATATATATGACCATATGAATAACGTGATCCACAATTTTGATAGTTAAAAATACACGCCTGTTATATATTACTTCAGGAAAAATAACTCAAGAAAAGGCAAAGGCATAAGCCTCCTAAACAAAGGACGCTCACAACAAGACGAAAGATGGAAAGAAAATAAAGTCACCCACAAATAATCTCGGTCCAACAAACCAAAATTTACGGAGCCGCCGGACTCAAGCTCTTCGTTACTGCCCAGACCAGCTCATATCAACAGCACTATCAGCAAAAGTCACAGTGCCATTTTTACTTAACTACGATTTAAGACACTCAATTGCCTCAATGGTATCGATGCCTAGTCGATTCCTGCGGTCCGTAATTGTAATTTTTGCGCTTGAAAACAAGCGCTCCGGTTCTGCAGACATCAGGAATCGACAAAACATCTAACGCCATGATCGAGAGTGCTGGATAGGACTTCCTTTTGGTGGGTTCTAACCACCAAGATTTCGGATCAGTGACCTCAGGCAAGACAGGAGCAAGCAGATACTTTGTATATTCATCTTGCTCGAGGCTAGAGGCTTTCTTCTTCTCAGCCCACTCCTGGAAGGTGTTCTGTGCCCGACTAGCTGATTCTGAGGACTGGGTAGGAACTGAGATTGCAGTGGACTTGTATTCCTCAAGCCAGAAGTCGAGCATTTGTTTCCGGCAGGGCTAATGCCACTCTTTGGGCCAGTTGCTGTCAATGTAATCCCATTTCCATTGCGGCGAGAGTACTAACGCTGCAATATACACTGGTGATCTCTCCGTCAAACTATAGTATTTATCCAACTTCGCCCAACCAGAGTTGCAGCAAGGACTCATAAAAGGATCATTAATATAGGTACATTTTGCTGTCTCAAATTGTTCGAGTAAGAAGTCCATTGTTGGTAGTACTATGTCAATAGTAGCGGTAATATCACACTACTTTACACACTGCAGGGCTGACCCAGTAACTAACTGTACTGACACAATTTTCAAGAGCCACAGCGAGTGGCGATAATGGAGGATTTCAAATATTCAATGGTCGCTTATAGCAATTTATAACATTTTGTAAGGTCTATCGAATTTTAAAGTCACATCGATTTTGCAAACAAGTTTCAGGAGTGAAAGTTACATCCAATTTGCCGTATTTTCTTTGAATCCTGCCCAAATTGACTATTATATAATTCTTATCGGTAGAATCGTTTCACTTAGTGGATGACTACCACTACTCTTTGCCAACTTGGTAGACGATTCGCCTTCGCCTAGCGCTCGTACTGAACGACAGCAAAAATGGATATAAAGACAGAGTTTGGTTTTTAGTTTAGCCGAAAACAAAATATGAAGTCAAAGGCTTATAGGCTAAATATCAGACGGTCCCAAAACTCTAGACGGATCGGTTGAGGACTTATGACGAATGACTACCCCGCCACGCCGGCCGATCCCCGCTTCTGCGGCGAAAAACCCAAGCGGGAAGGTCGCTTCCGCACTCCGCCTCTAGCAAAAAGGCGGATTGCCTGTTTAGGAAGTCAACGCCGAGAAAGTCATGGGCTCAATAATAACTTCTGAACGAGAATGTATTACCTGGGTGCGGAGTACGGATGGTTCCATGGTGTTGCTGTCCCTCCTGGGACCGGTGGTTCCTCTGAGATTCGCAGATCTGCATGGCACGATATAAAGGGAATCTCGATCCAGCTCAGGCATGTTTGCGTTCATTGAATGTCTAACATTCCTTTCTTTGTCTGAGAACACTGAGTATATCCGACCTAGATGTTTCTCGCTCTTGCACCGCCTTTGCTGGGCCTCGCAGCCGTGGCATTGATACTGCTTCCCGTGGTCCGTTACTTCTGGGATTCGAATGGCCTGCGACAGTATCCATCGCCCTCAATTGCCGGCTTCACTTCCTTATGGCGTGCCTGGCACAACCTTCGATGGAAGCATTACGCAGCGGTACACGACGCTCACCGGCGATTGGGATCCCATGTCCGGATTGCTCCGAACCACATCTCTATTCTTGACCCGCAGGCGCCCCAGCAGATTTACGGCCACGGTGCAAATATGCTCAAGGCCGACTGGTATGACGCGGCTGCGGGGCCACACCGGAACCTGGCTGATGCGCGTGACAAGGCCGAGCACCAAGGCAAACGCAAGATGTTGGCGCACACATTTGCGGCACAGACGGTGATCACCTTCGAGCCCTTACTGCGCGAGAATCTGTCGACACTGATGGGTCTATTGGACCGCCATGAGGTGGCCAGAACGGAGGTCAACATGAGACGTGTCTTGAATTACTTCCTTATCGACCTCTTTGGCCAGCTCCTCTACGGGCACAAGCTAGGCTGCCTCGATCGTGGCAATGACCTTCTTGATGCCGAGACGAAAGATGGTCGAATATACCGTGTTCCGTTCATTGAGTCACTGCTAGATGTTACGGTGATTAACAACCTTCTAGCCATCCTTTCGAATATCCTGCCTCTCATTCGCCCGCTGGCGAAATACCATCCATACAAGAAGAAAGGCACTGACTGGGAGAACATCGTGTACCACAACACTAAAAAGCGATTGGCTAATCCAGACCCGGAGGACGATCTCTTCCAGCGTTTGCTCCAGGATAGCAAGGGTCAAGACTTGAATCTACCCTTCGGAGAGATCATTGCCGAGTGCTCCGCAATGATGAATGCCGGAACCGAAACAACCACCGCGGCCATGACTAACACTATCTTCTTGCTGTACACGCACCCCCAAGTGCTCCAGAAGCTACGAGCCGAGATCGATGCTGCCGTTCCCGGCAACGAGATTCCAACGTATGAAGTGGCGTCTAATCTGCGGTACCTTCGGGCATGTATTGAAGAGTCCCTTCGGATTCGCCCGGCGAGTTCTTTTGGCCTGCCTAGAATCGTCCCGGCGGGCGGCAGAGAAGTCGCGGGCAAGTTCATCCCTGAAGGTGTGATAGTCTCAGTGCCCACGTACTCGCTGCTCCGAGATGAGACAGTCTTCAAGAACGCATCCCAGTACAACCCCGACCGCTGGTTGACAAAGGATCTGGAAGAAAAGAAGAGAATGATGACCAATCATCTGCCATTCAGCACGGGGCCTCGTGCTTGCATTGGGCGCAATATCGCTTATTTCGAGCAGACGGTGGTGATTGCTACTATTGTTAAGTTCTATGATTGTAAGGTTGAGAAGGGCTTCCAGCTGCAAACGCAAGAACGGTTCAACTCGAACCCAGGTGACCTGCCAGTGGAAATCAGTCGCCGCTGCGACTGAGGATATTTGAATTATTGTTTTTTCAGCCCTTTTCATTGGAATTGTTTGCTTCTGGAAATAGCACATACGCATGATTGGATGAATATATACAAATTTCATTATTCAGAATCTTTCTATAAGGATATTAGGAGTCATTCAGGCATTAATGAGAAAAAAAACCTGACCAGCTAAAATCAATTAAACTACAAGTAGTCCCAGTCATTCAATACAAGACATTACAGTAGGGCTGTTACGAATACTCGTAATTTTATTCGCAAAATTTTGGGTTGCGAATGAAACCTGCGAATATTACTCGCAGCGAATTTGGATTGCAAATAAATTATTCGCAATTTGCAAAGTCTATTTATTGAGTAGCAGAGTAGTTTATATATCGATATCCCGCGCAGTGGCGCATTGCAGGAAAAACAAACTTGTACCACAAAAACCTGGGAGTGCGCTCTGCTATCTATAAAATGAGATATGTTGTAATATATGATTATATTAATTGCGCACTCATGATAACACTGAGTTCCTATGATCTCTATATATACTTGGGGCCCGGTCTTCTGGAATCTTCCAGGCATTCCAAGAGTACCCAATTGCGTCATAGTTACATATTTCTAGAATATTCCACAATCTACGATCTTAGGCTAGAGTGTTCTACACATTTCCACAAGATAACTGTAACACAATGATTTCACTAGCACTGATGTACGCCAGCTCTGTATACCCTAACCCTAACAATTGATGAAAGAATTCTAGCCTCGGACTAAGCCGGGCGCGCGGAAACTAAAGAAACAATCATGACGTCATCAAAAGAACAACATAAACGAGTATTACATCATCGAAAGAACAAAAAAGACGAAAAGAAACCCGAAGTCATGACGTAGCTCGGTAAGAACCACGAGATTTTGCGATGCGATTGCTGCGGCTCACGCATGCATGCTGACGTCAGGGTCTGTGAGGTACGCATCCGAGGTACGAAACCCTCAGGAAGGATTCCTGACAACGATCGTGTCATCCATCCCAGCGATCATCAAACAACAACAACAACACGGATAGTTAATATAATGTAAGGGATTGCAGTGTGTAAACCCTGAATTACTATATGGACGTGAAAGCTTTTGGCTTATGCCGATATATTGTAGAATATTAACTAAGAGGACCCGGACGGGGAGCGGGCATCTCTTATTACTCCTTCCCTCGGCCCCATCCGAGCCTCTACAACCAATCTGAACTAAACAATTACAAATAATCCAAATAGCAAGACTTTTAATTGGGCAACGTTAGCGCTGGTGGTCTACTTTTATTTCGTCACGTGTACGAAGTCGCACTACTTGTAGTTATGATGGCAGGACGCTGTCATTATATTGCGCACTTGCGCCCATGGGAGTACGTTGGGACAGTTGTGCGGCAAAAAATTTGGCGCTGTCCCGAGGGGAACTGAACTGTTGGGAGAGCGGCTATGTAGGCCCGAAAAATACGCGTTTGCCGAGAAACCGTGAACGATTGAACCCGGTAGCCTGTACGTGACAGTCGGCGGTATTGCACAACGAGTTCATAGAATGGATAATTCATTCTCTCCTGCTGAATTGTTGACCTAGTGCTGCTACGGCATAGATTGGAGTTAGGTACGTGCGTTCGTTAAAATTTTTTTTATTGAGCTTCGACGTTCTTTAAGGTTCGGGCGGCGGTATGCGCCGCATGTGGCCCTTGCACTAGCGGCAGTGGTCGGAGCACTGTGGGTTGGCCCCACCTACTCCTCACATTGCGGTTTACCTGACGAAGTCACCGCAGGTTTAACCATTTCTTATCATGGTGCGGGCTCATTGCCGCCGGGCTCACAGGCTAATACACCGCCGCTGTAGCCGAACATGCCGGCTTACGACCACGACTCAAATGTCTCTGATACCAGCACTTCGATAGTCATACGCCATTGCCGCCCATATGCGTTGATCCAACGATGAGCCGTCGGGCATTAGACTTTGCGGATTGCGGAACGGCTTGCCGGCGTCCGAAGTCTGAATTTTCGTCGGAGCACAGCATCCCGATGCGGCTCGACACTAAGCCGGCATGAGCCGCAACCCACATACGGCATCGCAGACGTAACCTAATTACCGAACTTAAATCTTCACTCAAATAATAGGCTCAAGAAATAAACTCAACTAAATAAAATAAGATAAGATAAAATAAATAAATAAAGTAAACAAATTCTCCTAGCATTAAAGGTTGCCAGAAATAAGTACTTTGACATCATTAGCAGGAAGAAGACTAGGGCTGTCGGCGGATAATTTCCTAATTAGGAAAGATCGTGAGGGCAGGTGAGTGTGGAGTATGTTATTACGCTGTTCGAATACATATCTATGAACTTGGAGGTTCATATCCGAGACTTTTGAAAAACTGGATTAAATTCTTCAAGCTAATGTCATGGCTCCGGTAAGCTAGTTATTTGGCAAGAGTGTGTTGGTAAGTAATTTGTCTATGTAATCCTGACCTTGGACTGCGTATATTATTGAAGAGTAAAGAGTCGTATTAGCAAAAAGCCGTGTAATTTTAGTGTTCCGTACAATATAGTGCTAAACTAGGTAAGGATGTTGGCTAACCTAATTAGGCCACTGTGACTTTTAGTGGATTTATGCGATCAAGGCGGATATGAGGCGTTATTCGAAAAAAGGCGGATGATTCGCCAAACTTGCAATGGCGGATGACGGATGACGGATGTAAATTCGTCAAACTTGAGATGGCGGATGGCAGATGGCGGATTGGGTCAAAAGACGGATATCCGCATTCGACACAGCCCTAAAGAAGACAGTGAGAAGCAAAATGTGGTTAGAGATACTCGAGTTACGGGTGTCATAATTTCAGCTGTAGAGCAAGCGAATATAGAGTCGTCACGCGTGTTTGGTGGAATATGTACTCCGTGTTGGAAGCGCGCAAGTCCCATCCTGAATTATTAATTGTGGAGAGCTCAAAATCGTGTTTGCAAGATTTCATGGAACAGCTACGAACTAAGACGAAGGGAATTTTCAAATGCGTCTAGAGGCGGTCGTATTCCCAACCAGGTAGTCCCCCGCACTCAGAGCTTAGTCATCGGCATAGCTGCCTGCCTAGATAGGTATCCGTTGATCTACATACCCAGGTAGGTTGGTAGTCCGCAGATCTCGTGCTGCGGCAAGTACGCCCTGCCCACTTCTGGATTAAGCTAACATCCAGGCCAATGGGGCCCTTCTGAAGAGCTTCACGGTTAATTTTGGAAATAAATCCGAGTATGCCACCAACAGAGCTTGTCCTTTGTATTGACCATAGTTTCAGGAGTCATCAGCAGTACAGCAGGGAAGCGGAAATGTTCCTCTTTACGGCCTGAATTACGGCTTGACGTTGTTCTATTAGTAGCTTAACCAAGGACTGTACTCTGCTTCAAACAAGAGACTGGAGAGTGTCAGGGTTCATTGCAGACCTGGTAGGGAGTATAAATCACCCTTGGACGTGATAATAATTGGCAGAAACTTCTCACTCCTAAGTCTCTTTTTTCTCCTTCATTCTACGCTTGAACGCACATACCCCGGCCTATATTAACCAGCGCTGGATCAACTACTGCTGTGTCGGACGCGGTTCTCGTCAAGGAATTAAAGTAATTTTACTTAGCATATCATCGCCAGAAATGTCTGCCGTATTTAAGTGGTACAATGCACGATTAGCTACAAAGCCTGTCCTGACACAATGTCTCACTACAGCGGTATGTCTGATTTCTAACTAGGGCAATTCCTAGGCTTCTGACATGTTGTAGTTTCTGTTTGGGACCGGGGATATTATTGCTCAGACCTTTTCACCAGACGCAACCTTGGAGGGAAAATATGACTATATTCGCACTGCGCGAATGTGCTTCCATGGCGGTGTTGTCTTCGCGCCACTTGCGATGCAATGGTACAGAATGGTCAGTACCCGTATTGTGATTCCTGGGCGGCCGGCCGCTGAGGCCCTGGCACGAATGGCAGTTGACCAGATGGTTTGGGCTCCTGTAGGTATAGCTACATTTTATCTGAGTATGGGTGTATTGCAGCTGCATTCGTCAGAACAGATTAAGCAGGAACTCCAGACAAAGTGGAGTCAAACAATGGTCAGGAACTACGCTGTGTGGCCTGCTGTGCAATTTGTGAATTTTCGGATGGTGCCGTTAGAGTATCGGCTAATGGTGGTAAACTTTGTCTCGATTTTTTGGAACGCATACTTGTCATGGATAAGCGCGGCAAGCAGTGAACAACGCTATGGGTACTCTTGAAAATATCGCGATTGGTGCCGGAGCGTCAAGGTGTAAAGAAATTTAGTTTTGTCTCTTTATTTAAGTAGAAATAATCAGCTGATACGGGATAATTTGTGCCTAAAAAAATAAATCCGAACTTAATTGTCGCTTGGTCGGAGTTCTTGCTTCATATATATATGTATATATGACACATATCAAAGCCAATGAAATTAGCCAAAACCAAAGTCTCTTCAGCGAGCATATACACTTAGTGGACTTCGTCAATGTTCCATTTACCGCGTTGTTAAAAGGTTACCTTTGAGAAGTTGCTAGACTGGACGATTCTGTTTCCCTTTGAAAAAAGTAACGATAGAAGGCTGTTTCTTTGTGTTGAATCTCCGGGGTTAGAGTCGCGAGCGTACGTTGTCTCCAGATATCTTGCCATGTTTGAAGTTTAAAGTTTGTCTTGCCGACTCTGTAGTCTTCCAATTACATCGAATCCCAGTTTGTTTATCGATATAAATGCATCGGGTATCACGATCTGTCAGCCTCTTGCTTTTGGTCCTCTTCATTATCCATGACCCGTGTACCCTGTAGTCAGGGTTGTGCGAAGTTGAATCGTGTAACTCTCTTCCGATATAATGGAAGAACTGGAAACGGTTACTGGGCTTGTAGGATTCTGAGAAATTTGTCAGTTGAGCTCACCGTAAAGGCTGATCTACTCCCCAAGAGCTCCGAGACGATGACGTTTATCTTGCAGGCTATCCGCGATCCCTGACCCTTCACGTAGCTTATCAAGTTAAGAAGCCCACAGTAACTGAACCACATCCCGCACCGATCGCGGTGGCCACGATGAATTAAAGTCCCGTATGCTTCGAAGACTTCGTCCGATGGACTCTCCTAAAATCTCCGACATCGACCGATACTTCGACACATCCCACGTTGTTGTCCGATACGAAACAGACTAATTGGCTATGCGACTGATGGCTAAAGAGCAGAGACGAGAGTATCCCCAAATGGCTCTGGATGTTAGGGACTATTTCGCTATTCCAGCGTCTGAGGTATCGTTAGAGAGGATGTCAATTCCGGTCGAGATCTGCTAGGTATACGACGATATTCCATGACGGCGGGAACAATGAGGATGTTGTTGCTCACGATGATATCTATAAACACGCGTGATTTGACGATGGATGCGTTACGCGGGAGCGAGGCTTGTGTTTTTTAGTGCGTCTTTAGTAACTGTGAGGTAGTGCTTTCGATCCTTTGTCTGGCAAAGAGTGTTGTCTTTCATTTCATTTCATTTCTGATAATGCAGATAGTAATCTCAGCTGAGTCAAACTGCACAATCTTTAAGTACCTACGGGGCTTACCGGAGTCCTGACATATTCGGAGAAATTTAATCCAGTTTTTCTTTTTTTAAATCTGGAATACGAATCGAAATTCCATGGTTAACTCATTCGCGTTCTGAGAATATACTCAGTTACATTTCTGTGCTTAAATTCTCCACATCGATCTTTCCTAATTAGGAAATTATCCGCCTTATAGGGACTTGTCCCTGTCCTAGCGAAACTCACCTCCATCAAGAGCGAAAATTATTTGAATCTGCTGCGGCGTACTAATAACAGGGCTGAGGAGAGATTATTGATTACTACTCGTCTACTCACTGGTCAGCAGTGTGCATAAAGTTTCAGGGACGGATATGGTACAGGCAAGGTGGTCGGTCTTATGAAGTTTGCTGGTTACGGCTAGATCTGACGGCACTGACCGTGCGTCCGTTCTCACATACTTCTGGGTACCAATACTTTGCGGGCTTTCTCTCGTACCATTAGCCCAACTGGCTATGGATACTTTTTCGTGCTTATCACTATTGTATCCGTGCGCGTTCACTTGCCGGGGTTGGCTACAAGCAGGTACTCTGAGCCGTCAGTTCAGTAACTTGCATATCTGTTGATATACGTTCTCCTCGTGCTTGCTATAAATCACTGTCCGCTTCCCGGCTCGTCCGTGCTGGCTCCTCTCTCTTTTACGTCAACTCTGCTTCTCAGCTCGCATCCAGCATGACCAAGAAGGAGTCAATTTCTAACCATGCGGATGCGGACGCAGACGAGAAGCAGCCATTGAGGGTTGCCGTTCATTCGGTATCTGAAACTTCGTCGATAAAGTCCAAGAAAGAGTACTCTACAATATCCAGCGTCCAAGATGAGTTTGCTGGCCTTTCTGATCACGATGCCGACATTCTCCGCAAACAAATTTATGTCCCGAATTTGACTGCATCATTCCTCAGATTGTTTCGATATGCGGATAAAAAGGACAAAATTATCCTGTTCTTTGGCGTTGCAGCCTCGGTTCTCGAGGGCGTGATGAGACCTCTTATGTCGGTGGTTTTCGGCGCCGCCTCTCAACAGTTCACTGACTTACCTCCCAGCGGCATGATGTCTATGGTTAACGGAGGATACCTGTTCTCAAACAATACATATATGGCCTACAATGACACAACTGGTTACAATGAGACAACCTCGTCTTATCCATACAACTCAACCGAATATGGTTACAAGTACAAGCCATTAGATCCCAACCAATTCATTAGCGAAATCAACATTCTCGCTCTCTATCTTGCGTTGATTGGTCTTGCAGTCTCGATCCTCACTTTTATCAAATCATATATTTTTATCGATCGTGCTGAAGTATTGGCCGCTCGAATCCGTGAACAATACCTTGCCGCGACTTTGAGACAGAATATTGGATATTTTGATAAGCTTGGATCTGGCGAGATTACCACCCGCATTGCGTCTGATACTGTTCTTGTTCAGGATGCCATGTCAGAAAAAGTCTCGTACGTTATCTCGCACGGCACCACTTTTTTGGCAGCCGTTGTTGTCGCCTACACGCAATCCGCACTTCTTTCCTCGATCATTATCGGTAGCGTTATCATGATTATTTTGGTATCCTATTTTGGTTCGAAAGCCATCACCAAGTACAGCGAACGTTCCCTCGAAGGTTACTCAGTCGGAGGCAGTCTTGCGGAGGAAGCAATCTCCAGTGTCCGTAATGTGCAAGCATTTGGCTTGCAGGACCGCATGGCACAAGCATATGACAAGTTCCTTGAGGTTTCCGAGAAGTGGAGCATTAAGGCTGGTTACGCTGCTGGCTTACAGGCAGGTCTCACTTTCCTTTTCACGTTCAGTCTTGATTCGCTTGCGTATTGGCAAGGAACCCGGCTATTGACCGAGGGCCGAGTGACTGTTGCCAGTATGATGACGGTATGTAATTTTGCTTGTAACAAAATCCCCCTAGTGATATTATCCCTACTGACAGCATACGATTTTAGGTTATCATGACGCTGTTCCAGGGTGCTTTCGCGTTTACTATCATTTCTCCCTATCTCTCCAACATCTCGACCGGCCTCGCGGCGTCGACCAAGATTTTTGCTACGATTGACCGTGAATCACCAATCGATTCGTCTTCTGACGAAGGTCAGCGATTGGCCGAAGTCAAGGGTGATATCGAGCTCCGCAACGTGCGCTTTATCTATCCGTCACGTCCAAACGTCACTGTTCTTCGTGACTTTAACCTCAAGATTCCCGCTGGCAAAACGGTTGCTCTTGTTGGCGCATCGGGATCGGGTAAATCCACCATCGTGGGATTGATTGAGAGATTTTATAATCCTTTAGGTGGTGAAGTGCTGCTCGACGGACACAACATGCTTGACTTGAACACACGATGGCTTCGTCAGAAGGTCGCATTGGTATCCCAGGAGCCCAGTCTTTTCGCTTGTTCCATCCTTGACAACATTTGTTATGGTTTGATTGGCACTCCGTACGAGAACGCGTCCGTGGTGGAGAAATGTGATTTGGTCATCGAAGCTTGCAAGCAAGCCAACGCCTGGGATTTCATTCAGGACCTTCCGGACGGATTGGAAACCAATGTGGGTGAGCGTGGGTTCTTGATGTCTGGTGGCCAGAAGCAGAGAATTGCAATTGCCAGAGCAATTGTTGCTAATCCCCGCATCTTGCTGTTGGATGAGGCTACCTCGGCGCTGGATACCCAGAGTGAGGGCATCGTACAAGAAGCATTGGATCGAGCTTCCAAGAATAGAACTACTATTGTATGTCAACTGTGGCACCTTTTTTTTATTGGGAGGTCACATGATTAACGAATAGCAGGTCATTGCACACCGTCTTTCGACTATCAAGGATGCCGACATGATCGTTGTCATGCATACCGGTACCATTCTTGAGCAAGGTACTCATGAAGAACTTCTCGCGAAGAACGGAGCATATTACGGACTCGTGCAGGCTCAGAGTATCGAGGCCCTCAAAGAGGACTCTTCCGAGTCCGACGAGTCCGACGAGTCCGACGAGTCCGACGAGTCTGACGAAGGCGAGCAAGCAGGCATTAGCCTTGCCAATTATTCGACTACCTTGGCCAAGGTCCGCACCGGAAAATCAACTTCGAGTGCTATTTTCTACAAAGAAATTGATGCAAAAAAAAGGGCGTCGATCGTGGAAGTCCTGACGATGCTGTTTAAGATAGGACGCGCAGACCTTACAGTTATGCTTGTTGGTCTCTACTCTGGCGCCATTACTGGCGTGGCATTTATTGGTATCGGAGTTATTTATGCATTCGCTCTCCAGTACCTCCAGGAATACAGCACGCCTGATGACTACGAACGACTTAAGCTGGCCCTGTATCCGATCGCCGGATTCTTGTTCATGCACGGTGGAATTCTTTTAATCTCCAGCACAACAGGTGGCTGCATGTTTAGTTACTCTTCCAGTCGTCTTGTTCGCCGCATCCGTACTTTGTCTTTCCGCCATCTTCTCCGTCAAGATGTTGCTTATTTCGACGCTGATGAACATTCGGTTGGCGCTTTGACTGCCTCGCTGGCGAATGATGCGCAGAGCATCGAGGCGCTTGGTGGCGAGACCACTAACAAGCTTGTTGAAGCGATGGTAATTTTCATTGGCGGGTTCATCTTTTCTGTTATCATTGGATTCAAACTTGGCTTGGTGATGTTTGGAACCGTGCCTATCATCTTGATCATCGGGGGATTCCGCTTCAAGTTCTTGGCCGAATTTGTCGAACAGTCCAAAGAGGGCAATGAGAAGTCGTCCACATATGCGTGCGAGGCCACGTCCGCTATTCGAACGGTGTTGTCATTGACCAGGGAGGAGGAAATCGTTGAGCGATATCGCACCAATTTGCAAATTCTAATTAAGGGCAACCGAATCGCAAATTTCAAGTCTGCATTTTTGGACGGTTTTGCTCGTGGAATGCAGTACTTCATTATGGCACTCGGTTTCTGGTATGGGGGGACTCTTGTGGCGCGTGGTGAATACACCATTTTCCAGTTCTTCCTTATCTTTGTCGTTGTCGTATTCGGATCAGAGAATACTACCACTGTGTTCACTTTTGCTCCAGAAATGGGTAAGGCTTTGAAGGCCGGTCGCAGCATCAAGACATTGTTGGAGTCAGTTCCTGAGATCGATGCTTGGATTGCAGAAGGCGACGTTATTCCTGCGGACGAAGTTAACGGTGAGGTCGAGTTCCAAGACGTTCATTTCCGCTATCCGACCCGGCCAGAAGTGCCTGTTCTTAAGGGCCTAAATCTTACTGTCAAGAAGGGCCAGTTCGTGGCGCTGGTTGGATCGTCCGGATGCGGCAAGAGCACGACAATTGGTCTAATTGAGTCATTCTATCGCCCACAGCGGGGCACAGTGTTCCTTGATGGACGGGATATTTCTACCCTCAACGTTTCCGCATATCGAAACAATATCGCTATGGTCCAGCAGGAGCCTGTACTATACGCTGGCAGTATTAAGTACAACGTATCACTTGGATCCCGGCAGTCGGTATCAGATGAGGAGATTGAGACCGCATGTAAGCAGGCTAATATTCACAATTTTATCATGTCTCTTCCTGAAGGCTATGATACGCTTTGTGGCACCAAGGGTACGCTGTTATCCGGAGGTCAGAAGCAGCGCATCGCGATCGCTCGGGCACTTATTCGCCAGCCCAAGGTCTTGCTTCTCGACGAAGCTACTTCAGCCCTTGACAGTGAGTCCGAGAAGATTGTACAGGCTGCTCTCGATGATGCTGCAAAGGGTCGAACAACAATTGCCGTCGCCCACAGGCTCAGTACGATTCAAAATGCTGATGTGATTTATGTCTTCGAGAACGGTAAAATTTTAGAGTCCGGCACTCATCAGCAATTGTTGGCCAACCGGGCCAAGTACTTCGACTTGGTGCAATTGCAGGCTTTGGAGAAGAATGAGAAAAATGTTTGGTTCTAATAATATACACTTGTTTCGGATAGATGAAGTTTTTCGGAGTTTGTGCACTACAGCAGAAGTAGGATGATGGATTTCCATTCCTTTTTATTTTCAATATTTTGAGTTTGATGCATGATTGCTTAAGTTGGTGCATATAGAGGTTTTATCTATATCATTTTGCACAGTTGGGATTGGGACAAGAAAGTGCTCAAAGGTTCAGCTATAGATAACTGGGGCCAGGTTTGGCTGACTCTGGAAAAGGGTCTGTAAAACCGTTGAAAGAAATTGAAATCATCGCTTCCTTCATCCATAGTGTGCACTGGTACGGATTTGAGTGCTGGTGCTTGCCGGAAGCGACTAGCGACTAGCTAAATACAACTTAGCAAGGCAAGTTCGGAATTACGTGGAATTCCCTCTATAAATGATGGTGACGTACTGTCTTTGGGGCTAGGGTTATCTTAAGGGTATTTTCCGATAGTTACGGAACTTTAAGGAACTTGGCGGCAAAATATCTCTAACATGAATATTCTATGTACTCTCAAAATTGACCCGCGCTTTCATTCGGGTGCCCTCCTCGCGGAGTTCGTTTCCGATTGGGTATTTCACCGGTCCGCGTTTGCGGCGTTCTATCCCCCCCCTTCGGACCCATAGCCCAACGACACCGGCGAGATGTACGCCTCGTAAACTCTCTTAGGGCCTGATTCTCTTTTTTAATGGCCCTCCCATTTAAATTCCAAAAAAAAACAATCGCCCCTCCTAATGGTACTTCCATTATACCCAAAAAGAATCAGGTAACGATAAATGGAGCTCCCATTTTACTAGCGTAAATGGAGTTGAAAAGGAGGTCAGCCTTTGCCCATACAAAAAGCTAATAGAGGTCTGACCTCCATTTCAACTCCATTTACGTTATGGCAACATACCGAAACACCACCTTTCTGACCACTCTACAAGGTAGCACGCACTCTACAATGCGCTTTCAACAGGAGATCGATATTGAATACGACTTAATCGACTACCTCTTCCTTACGGTTATTAGAGTCCATACAAATGGAGGGGGAATGGGGGCAGGGCTCAGTGAAACCCTGAACTCTTGGTCGAACGACCTCCAAAGCGTCTACCCAGGCCCCTTGTTTGAACCCTGAATCGGCTCTTTTCGCACTTCTAATCTTATCCAGGAGAGTTGTAAGCAGCCCCTCCTCCATTGTATAGGTCCATACTAGCCTTAATGGGCCCTGGACCTCTGTTTTCTGGCCCGTTTTGATAGGTCCAATCTCTGTAGGCTCTGGTCCGGATTCGAAGGCAGAGGGGTGGGTAGCTGAGCATCGAAAGGGTCTTCTGAATCACGAAGAAGACGGGAGTCGAAACGCTCTTCTGGCGGCAGTGGCCGGGAGGGGAAGAGACAGTAATTGTATCTTCTTCACGAGGCTCTATAAACTGTGAAGGCGGTATAACCTCAGGGCGACTTCCCTTATTAGTAAGCGTCATTTCAAAATATCAAATAAGAACTTTACAAAATAAACATAGACAATTTCACGCACCTTCGCAGATGGAAGAGTTCCATCTAGAAACGGCATCTCGATGGCATCCTCGTTGCGCGATTTACTCTCGCAGTTTGTGGACTAGAAACGTATTTAGTTCTGTGTGAAAGGAAGAGGATGATAAACAACCATCTGCCACTCAGCACTGGACCTCGTGCCTGCATTGGTGACAATATGGCTTGCGGTCACGAGCAAACAGTGGTGAAGCTACTGTTGTCAAGTTCTTTGATGGTAAGATCGAGGAGGGTTTTCAGCTGCAAACACCAGAGCGATTCAACTCAAACCCATGCGACCTGCCTATGGAACTAACTCGCCGCTGCCGCTGAGGATGTTGACTTTTTGATTTTATTGTATCTATCTGTGATTTCATTGGATTTCTTTGTGTTTTGTATTAGCGAGTGGATGTTTTGTCGCTTATAAACAAATTTATTCTGACATTTGTCGACAAAATTATTACGAGTTCTTCGGGCATCAACCAAAAAGGGACAAGACGAGAAAACTGACTAGTTAAAGCTAGTCTTGCTTTCTTTATCCGCGATTCCTAAACTTCAGAATGCATCCCACTACGTATAGGATAGATGCGTGCTCAGTTAGTCTTTTTCCGATCGTCCATACTGAATACTGCAAAATACGCGTCTTTGTGATATTTTGACATCTTCGTAGTTGTAGAGCTAGACAGATCTACTTCCTGTCCATGACGAGCTGGATTTCCGTTTGCATACAATATTTCAGCTGACCAAACTTGGGGGCAACAACGCATATGCGCGCTTGTCAAGGTACATATGATGTCTACTATAATTACCTACCTAGGCATGTACAAAAGATTGACATGAACGACAAAAACAATGCCAAATATCAAGCAGACATGCTATGACCTATAGATAATGCATACGGAAATCAAGTGATCAGGTAACTCTTGTAAAAAGCGACGCAGCTACTGGGGCAATGCCGCCGGAAAACTTCTTTTCGAGCCTAAAACTCTTCTTTGGCGTTACTCATACGGGATCATTCCGATGGCTTGCTGAGTCGCCTTGTTGATAGTTGGGGGACCATAAGGATGGAGGATGTTCCAGTCCGCCATTTGCTCCTCCTTCAACACAAAGTCGGTAGGGTCGTGCGACTGCGCTTAGATCAGTAATATTTAACAGACTCGGTGCACAAGGACTCACAGTCATGTAGCCCCGCTTGAAAGCTTCCACCTTGCGCTGTCTTTGCTGTTCGGTCAAGAACTCGATGGGCTTGTAGCAGGTGTCTGTCAAGCATTAGCCTTTATCACACCGATATCAGTGAAGAAGTACTTACAAACAGCCATGCGCTTGTTGTTTCCGAGGGGAGCGGCACCGTAGTGCGCAGCCCGTGAATCCCAAAGGATAAAGTCGCCAGGATCCATGCTGGGCTTTACCCACTCGCAGCCGCGGTCCTTAAACCATTGGAGCTCCTCGTCCGTCCAGTTGAAAAGGTCTCGCTTAATCCAACCACCCTCGGGCTACATCTGTCAGTATCACTTGGCCAAGAGTTGGTGGGAGGCTTTGGACTTACGGGTTGATGCTCCTTGAAGTACTGTTCAAAGAGAGGAGCAGTACCGGTCATGACTGCAAGACCGCCATCTTCGGGACCGTTGGGGAGCTAACGCGGTCTGTTAGAAAAACTAGAAATTAAAGCATGAAGGAGCATCTGCAATGACATACGAGGTTCAGCAGACCTTGTATGCAGTGAGGCCAAGGTCGGTAGGCACTCTGATCCGACTTGACCCAAGTCAGTATTGGCGGGACAGAAGATTATTTTCTCATACGCACATGCGGCCAGGGCGCTTTGCCGTGATCAGACTCCTCAGGAGTGGGTATAGCCAGCGTGCCTCCGTCTACCAAGGTCAGCAACGATGTCTATGAGCAAGATTGCAACGTTTCATACCATACGAGACCGTGAGCTTATCGGTACCCCAGATCTTCGCAAAGATTTCCCGGACCTTGGGCTCTGATTTGCAGTCCCACACAAACTGTGCATGGGCAAAGGAGAAGCTAAACACGGTCAGCTTCAATCTTTGGGACGAGTGTGATGAAACTCACTGGTCAAAGAGTCCTCCATAACGGTGTCGGGGAATGTTCTTGGACTTCCATGTTGAGGGGTCGTCGCGCTTGTATCCCATGTTGAATCCTTCGAGCCAATCTTCGGCCTTGTCGGCATACTTGAGGGCCCTCGCCTTGGGAATCACCTCTTTTACTAGAGCCCACTAACGAATCGGTCAGCGTGTAGGAACTCGCGTCGATATAGGAAGTGACACTCACGCCATTGTGGTGAAGTTCGTGAAGCCACTGCGGACTCTCATGAGTGAGAGGAGCGAGGTTGGGGCTCGGTCTGTCGATACCCAAAGGGCCGCGCGGATCCTCCCAGTGGTCTTGTTCCGCCCAAGTCACGACCGTTCGAATAGGTCGGACGATCACCTGGAAGGGCTGGACCTTGCGGAACGCCGGTGCCGCACCTCGAGCTAGTTCAGTGAGTATCATGATAAAAGATGGAGCTGAGTCCAAAATACAAAAGGTGCATATCGGACACAGAAATATATTCTTAGCTGGCGGCATTTTCTCCCCCTTTGGGAACTTGCTTCCGCTCAATTGAGCCAAAAAAGGAAGGTCCAAGTGGCGATGCACACCAAGGACCGGTCGCCGAGTTCGTCTCCAAGGTCAGTGTTGGAACAACGGGATTCTTCAAAACGGACTCTGCAAACAAGGCAACACAGGCGTTCCTGTTGCTTTGAGTCATCTGCTACGGTTGCTTTGCTGGACCCATTGGCTACGTTGCCTCCAGAGAAATCTCGACTCCTCAGACAATTTCGTTCAACTTGGGCTGCTATGACATCGGCTTGTGAGTCAACATGTCCCGACTAGGGTGGTCGGCGGATAGCAGATATGTCGGATTCCATCCGTCGCATTTTCAGTTGGCGGATAAGGCGGATAATTTCCTAATTAGGAAAGATCGATGTATATTCTAAGAACGCTTAGATTTCGGCAAGATTTACTATATCGCACTGTTCGAATGAACTATCTATGGAAGTTCGAAGTCCGTATTCGAGATTTGAAAAAACTGGATTAAATTCCTAAACATAGGAGGTCCTATATGAAATGCCCCGCAGACTTCCGAAGACGTACAAATGTGGGGCCGTGTAATTGCCGGTGCATCCTAAATAGGAAAGTAACTAAATCCTAACCCTGATCCTAAGTAGGAGAGTAACGCGCAGCTTTAGGTTGACCGTACGCCACACTGATTGAACATGTTACTGCACATTGAATTACTGCCGGCGCCGCTTCGCTGAATGCATTCCGCAGTAATTATTATCCGCGCTTTGTCAGTATTGCGAGTTTTACCTAACTGTGGATAATTATTTGATATTAGAGTTTCAGATTAAGTCATCATCATATACGGTGATATACCCGTTACATCTTATGATATATCTGAGTTCAGTGTGCTTTCGTAATAACGACAAATCCTGAGGAGTGTCATCCGCTTCGTCTGCGGTATGGACCCTCGCACACCAAAAGGACATGTTTCGACCCGGTCGGTGCTAAAGGAAACTCCCATTATGCGTTATTCATACATATAGTTGCGTGTTTACTCAAATCTGTCACGCCTTGTTGAATCCAATCCACCCTTGAGTCTTTAAAAACCCAACATTTCATTCGCCCTCGCCACGACCTCCCTCTCACCCGGTAGTGCTGCTTCCCTCACTTCCAGTGGCTCCAGCCCCAATGCCTGTCTGCCGGTGCCGTTTGTCCACTCACGGAGCATGTCCTCGGATGGACGGCCGATGTGCCCAGTCTCGCCCTCGCCATTGGGAAAGTCCGGCGCAGGTTTGCCTTCCCGGAAGGAAGCCCGTTGGCGTGCCAAGTACTCGGAATTGATGTCCGTGACGGGACATACGGGAATATAAAGGACGCTCGAGTCACTTGTCCCAATATGGAGCTTATCGACAGCGTGGATAGCTGATCATGATGATGAGTTACTGATATCAAGTGGGCTGACAAACACTAGGTGACTTACTATCGCAATGCCAGGCAACAAAGTCACCTGGCTCGATCTGAGGGATGTGAACCATGGTTTGCTCTAGATTAAGGTGAGGATGCAGCTCGTCACTGAGTTCTTGACGATGATCGGTCGATGCGCCTTGCAACTCGCTGGTCATTTCCGAGAGGTCCGTAAACGACCAATTGCCTTCCTCCAAGAATTCAGGACCTCTATTCTCATTCTTTGGCCTAAAGAATGGTCGGAGGAGTAGATAGACAGTCGCCAACTGTATCAGCGGGTTCACAAGGAGAGTTCCTTCGAAAGGACCGGATTTGCTCATGCTCAACCATCCCTGCCACATCCTAAACATCGAGCACGCCCCCAAACCGTCATATAAGTTATTAACCGCATCCACTCTGCTGCTGGCGTCCCATGCGTCGTAGTTTTCCCAGTCACCCTCAAAGATCTTATCGTATACGCCTCCCTTACCGTAACCTTCTTTCTCCCAGCGTTCCACGCTTCCGCCGTCAGTGTGAGGGCCAAGCGCGAAGGTCGTGTCGCCGGGTTGGCGGATGCGAAGCCGGTCAGCGTAGGTGAGGGGGTTACTGAGGGAAATTTGAGCTCTGGGTGAGGTGTGCCATAGACCGGACATCAACTGGTGTTGAACCTTTAGCAACGATGGGTGCGAGCGCGCTTTGAGTTGTGGGCCAGACCAATATAATTCGTAGACTTGGGGGTCATGCGATGGAAAACCTAGAATTCGCGGTAAATATCAGCTCATAAAATATGAACCCATATGCTCACCCGTAGTTTGAGGATTTCTTCGGATGTATTCCTCAATTTCCTCTTTATAGGCCCTGGCTTCCTTCTCGGGAATCACCCCTCGGACAACCACCACACCACGCTTCTGAATTTCTTTCTTTAAGCTTCCACACCCTCTCTCAAGCTGTGAAAATTCAATTTGCGGGATGACACCAGATCCATTTTCAGCTATCAACTTATTCTCGATCTTCAGCTGCTTCAACAGCCTGGACCAGCTGTCCGCGATCTCCTTCTCCCTGCCTCTGACCAGGTCACACTTCAGCAGGCGAAACCTGTCCGGAAGAGTCGGTGCCTTTGCTCCGGACAAAGAAACGAAAGAGTCCGAAATATCGCCCCCCTTTCTTGGGGATTTCGAAGCTGTTGCAAACGACACTGGTCTGTTCATTGCAGGCAGGGTTTTCAACATCTTAGCCAAACTCGGACGCAACATGTTTTGTACTTTACTAAGTCACGAACAAGGTATAGATTAAAAACGTTCAAGTAGAGAATAAAAAGAAGTGGAATACATGGTGCGGTGGCCCCTTTGGTACCTTTATATCGCATGTGCGGCAATTCCAGAAACGGCAACTAACCACCGCATTCTAGCATTAGCTCCGGAGCGCAGCATCCGCTACTAGCTACTAACACTATCAGCGGCTTTAAAGTCCCGATTACAGTATTCCGCTATTTAATAAACAAAGGATGCTTAGAGGAGCTTTAATAGCTTCGGACCACAGAGGGCCGATTGGATCACCGCTATCACCGATTCTGGGGATATTGCTCCATGCATTCACTACATCGGGGCTTCCCCACAGGGCCGAAGGTTAAAAAAGGAAGACTTTCTTCAACTGTGCCATTGCGTTTTCTTTGCTTTCGTGTCTATCACTTTCTCCCTTACTTCCGCACGCCCGTCAACATCCCCTCTGCATCGCCACGGCTATTGGTCCCTTGCAAAAACTAACTGCTATGCAAAGCAACCGCAACCATGGGTGCTAAGGAGTAAGGGTGGATACGATTTGCGATTATTAGGGTTCAGGGGCCAATTGAGAAACTTTGTGGCAAAATGTCACTATTATGTCTACATTGTGTTCCCCTGCAGATTATATACGGAACCCTGCAGGGTAGAGTGCGGCTCTTCCGACCCGTTTCGAGATTGCTTCCGCTATCGGAAAAGTGTGTCCGAATTGCGATTTTCGCCGCCCAGGGTTCAGGGTCCGATCGGACGAGTGTGCCCCGATATAGTCATATAAGCCTGTTCTCGTTCCTAACCATTCCCCGCATTTTCCCCGCATTGGGCCAATGGGGCTACCCCTGAACTCGGTGGATGGTGTGGAGTAAAATCCTGCGAGCCATGAGGATTCGTTGAGTATATATGGGCTTATCCATCTCATACTAGTCCTAGAACTCTCGTATCTCATACTGGGTTGTCCAAATCGTCTCTACGAACTCTCGGTATCATCTTCTTTACACATCAATGCAAGTCCCCAAAATGGGCCACAAAGATTCAAATCAAACCAAAGTTGAACATGACGCCGCTGTCTCTCACTTGGAAAATATAGGAAACGTAGACGGAGGAGAGGTCTTGGAGACCAAATATGCCAGTGAGTTCCGCTGTTACACCGAGGTATCCAACTGCTCCTAACTACTCAGATCTCGGACGATTGGCTGTGGTCAAGACCTTCTGGAAGGCCATGATCTTCTGCATGATCCTCAACTGGGCGGCACTCAATGATGGCGTGAGTACATCCTTACATGGAGAGGCCAGAGCTTACCCGTTCCGCAGTTCCAGCAGCAGATTCCGGGCAATGTGATCCCCATGCAGGCTTTCATCAAGCAGATGGCAGATACCACGATCGATGGTGCACCGGCCATCAGCGCCAAAATTGTCTCGTACTGGCAAGGCTTCGCCGAAATGTCCAAGACGTTGGGCATGTTCACAGGAGGTTTCTTCGCCAACCGCTTCGGTCGAAAGTAAGTCTCTGCCGCAACGAAGAACGTTCAAGCTTAGCTTGGTGCATTCGCTGACTGACGATTGCCAGACCGGCCATGGTGGGCGCCATAGTTGTCCTCCTCGGTGGCTCAATTGCCGAGATTACAGCTTTCGACTGGAAGAGCTGGCTTGGGGCAGCTGTTCTCGTTCGTGCGGGAGTTGGTCTGGCTCAATCAATCCTCATCACCTATGTCTCGGAGCTCTCGCCCTTCCAAATTCGAGGCTTCATGATTGGCGCCTACCAGCTTTTTATCGCTCTCGGACAACTTATCAGTGCCATCGCTACTCAACTCATCGATGTCCACCAGCCAACGAAGTGGAAGACTTTGATCGCTACCGAGTTTGTATTCACCGGTGTATGTCGCAATGATGATCAACGAGATCTTTACCTTTAAGCTGATTTTTCTTTTTTTTTTTCCAAGGTCCTCATAATCTTAATCTGGTTCGTTCCGGAGTCTCATCTTCATCACGCTCGAAAGGGCGAGCATGAGAAAGCGAAGAGGTCCATGCTCAAGTTATATGGTAATGCACCTGGCTATGATGTGGTGCGTATCTCACGGAAACAGGACATGGAGTAACTTGCTGATGAGCTGCTTTCAGGAATACGAGTACCGCGTTATCCAGCATGGCATCGAAGCCGAACGAGAATTCAGCCGGGCATCCAAGAATGCGTCCTTCTTTGAGATCTTCAAGGGTCTCAATTGGCGCAGAACACTGGCAGGCTGCATAGGTATTTGCAGTCAGTGGACCGCTGGCGCCCCCATCGTCTTCACATATTCTACGGTGAGCTGTTTATAGGCATCCAAAGGTTTGATGTTTTGTCGAAGCTGACCCGCTACATAGTATTTCTTCAAAGTTGCTGGTATCAAAGATCCCTTCCTCGTGACCATTATTACGTGAATACTACCGTCCACGCACGCTTGAACCAGTCTCGCTAAACATGACTAGTTTTGTCTTGCTCATCGTCTCGATCTTTTCGTCCTTGACTGCGTGCGAATACATCGGCCGTAGGCCACTTCTTGTTGGGTAAATTGTATCTGCCAAGTTGGTTTTCATCGCTAAACAAGTGGTTAGTGGATGCTTCCTTATGTTCGTCTTCAACGTCAGCCTTGGAACGACGGGATTCTTCAAAACGGACTCTGCAAACAAGGCAGCGCTGGCGTTCCTGTTGCTTTGGGTCATCTGCTACGGTTGCTCGGCTGGACCTATTGGCTACGTTGCGTCAGGGGAAACTTCGACTCTACGTCTGAGGGCCCAGACAACTTCGTTCAACTTGGGCTGCTATGGCCTCGGCTTGTGAGTCAACATGCCCCGACTGTCTTCCACTCGCTAACCAGTTCTCAGTGTCGTCTTCCAGTGGAGCGTTTCGTACATGATCAGTCCCGACGCAGCAAATATGGGTGTCAAGGCAGTCTATGTATGGGCTGGCCTTTTGATCCCTACGACGGTCCTCCTGTATCTTTACTACCCTGAGGTAAGTTGCTTATTCCTCCCAGTCCAACTTGTATTGACGCCTCTCAGACCTACGGCCGAACCTACTGGGAGCTTGACGAGCTTTACGAGCGAAAGATCCCCGCTTGGAGGTTCAAGAATGCCCCTACTCTGTCCGACCAGAGCGGCCACAAGAACAAGACCCTCATTTCGGGCGACGCGAACCGGGTTTCCGAATCTACCCATTAGCTCAAATTATATCAGAAAGGTCGGAAAGGTTCTTGGGAATTGGCGGCGATGCGGCGCTTTGGATTCTTTGAATTATTGCTGTTAGGGGTGGACACGAATAAATATATTCGTAATTCGAATACGAATTATTGAACTTTCTGCTTACTAATTGCAATAAATTTAGTTATTCGTAAATTATTCGTAATATTCGTAATATTTGGACTAACGCTAAATTGCAAATCAAAGCTCCTAGGCATCCTCCTCATTATACATGCCCCTCAACAACATCAGCTTCCTCATAGTCTCGGCAGACAATGAGTGTCGGCGCAACCCAAGTATATCCCCCCCTGTGTTAAATAACCTCTCGACTGCTACCTCAGAGGCCGGAATAGCCAAATAGTCCTTAGTTGCCGCCGCCATGCGAGGGATGTCAGCTTGATGGAGTCTCCGCCATTCAAAAAGCCAACCCTGTTCCATAGTGACGGACTCATTTACTGTCACAACCCCACGTTCAAAGTAACGGTCAATATCCCATAAATACTTTTTCTGAGGTTGCAACTTGTGCAAAACTAGGGCTTCAATGCTTTGCGTTCTGGCGGCAGGTTCCTCTTGCGACGCACACTGCTGAACTGTTGTTAGCGGATACTTCTGATGCAGTATGTCCTTCAGGTGACCAATAACTGTCGCGGCGACTGATTCCCCTATAATATTTCTGGTACTTCTTCAGGCCAACTGATACAGTCAGCGAAATATCTGGATCCAAGTCTAAGAATTCTCCTTGTCTAGAAGCAGCGTCATTTAGCATGTCTTGCAACTCATAGTATATGGGTATTGCGAGACTGATCTGTGGCTCACGCTTCGAAATCGTAAGAGTGAATTCGTCCAACTTTGCCAGCGAATTCACTCTTACGGTTTCGAAGCCAATTGGTATAATTAATCGAGACTTCTTCGAAATCCGATCCTCCGGTTCTGCCTCGTTGTCACGGCCATCATTGAGGAGGCGATAGTCAATTCTGTGAGAGCGCTGAGGGCATTCAAAGAAGGCTTCGGACGCACCAATCATCCATAACTCTGACGGAAGAGATCTCACAATCACTATGGGTCATGTTGTTATGGAGAGGGATATCCTCCAATGTTAACAAAAAAAGACGCGTCATGACGCGTCGGAGCAACGCGTCATTTAAAGTTTGGCTAATTATTAGCGTCTTGGCAAACTACGAATATTATTCGTTATTCGTATTCGCACGATTTCCGTTTATTCGCAACGAATAAAATTCGGAATGTCGAATACGAATAACGAATACGTTGCGAATAAACGGAAATCGTGCGAATACGAATAACGAATACGAATAAGGAAGGTTTTATTCGTGTCCACCCCTAATTGCTTTAGCTTATCTTGAGAGCTTTACAATTTTCGTCTGTCTCCATATAACTTACTAGATCGACGCTTTCCCGAAAGCTGGGCCTTTCCCCGTCTCTTGGCCGCAAAGTTTAACGTCCCGCTTGTACATTCGATAGTGTTTTGCGATATTTATAGGCTGTTGTGTATACTGTGTAAAATACTCTATAGGTAGTTATAGGTATTGAAAACATGTGCATTCGTCTTCGGAATGACTGGGGAGCGAAGAAGATATTTATGGCCACGTCTGTTTAAAATGTGAATTTTTGTGTCCTTCGGATGGGTAAGCGTTAAGTGCTTCTATAACATGCAGAGGATGACGAGTTTGTACAGGTCTTCGGATCAAAAGAAGTCGACACGTTTATAGTGGGCGATCTCCTTGGCGACCGTGTGAGCGGGTAACTCTAACATTTATGTCAGTATCACGACGCCGCACACCCTGAGTGCCCTGACGTGTAAGAACCTGACGGTGCCACTGCATGTTTTTATTTTCGACTTCACATAAATATTTAATTGTGTTTCTTTTTTTGACTTCGCAGCTTATTACGTTTCTAATTGATTCCGCATGTGTAATTATATTTCCTGTTCTAATTTGGTCAGTTGGCTATTGACTCCCGGAGCCCCCGCTCGGACGTCAGCTCCTCCAAAGCTGGGGTAATAACGTCTTTGTTGTACACTCGGATGATAGATTCTAAAATGTCTTATCTATGGCGTCCCACCTCATAATGATAGTGCCGAACTGAGACGTTCCCCGGCTTCTTACATCATCCTGGTTCATGGCCTTACTTCCATAGACCATTTCAGACTAGAAGAAACTAAGGTATTCAGGAGGAATCAACAGCAGTTCAGATACCAAGTAGGTAGTAGATATCAATTCAATTACACAGCTGAATCAATATGAATAAGTCAAGCAACTGAAGCCTGCCTCCAACCTTCCAGGATGAGGGCCGCCTTTTATAGACCGATAAACAGGACAGTAAACAGCAAGTTCATAGTTCCGCGAAGGCCCTCATAAGTATGCCAAGTCTCCCGTAAGTGATGGTCTCTCGGACGTAGACCGACAACGGAAAATAGCGTGTCCAAAGAGCTTCCATTAAAAACAGATTCTTCTCTCGCGCGATCTGAACCAACTCCTTTGCCTGCGCGGCGTTGACAGTAAACGCCTTTTCGCAAAGTACATTTTTTTCCTGACTCCAGGCAGAGCTTGACATTTTGATAGTGGTGGGAATGAGGCGTTGAGACGTATATGATGTCGACGTTGCTGTCCTCTGCAAGGTCTTTATAAGAGCCGTACGCCTTGGCTGACGAAGGTGCTCCAAAACTCGTCAGGAAGTCTTGGGCTCGTGAAACACCAGAGGAACTGGCCGCAGCCACGACAGCATGTTCGATAGAATGAACATTGCGAGTTGCGGGATCGACCAAGAGATCCTTCGTAAATGTCTGAGCGATGTCTCCCGTGGCTGATATGAGTCAGTAAGAGTTTCCCGAGGTCACGAAAGACATTATTTGCCTAGTATTCCCCATCGAATGGTTTTTGGGGCCATATTGACGATCTATCGTCGATGAGGGAACAGGACACTGGAACGTGCTGGGCATTTGCATGGTTATATAGTATTTGAACGGGGCGTGCCAGATCAACGGAAAAGGAATACGAAAGTAGTGAGAGATTTCCAAGCCAAAGCCAATGAATGGTGCGTGGTCGATAACGGATTGAGGACAAACTATTCTCGAAAGAGTAGCTGTCTCACGCTTTAATCGGTAGTCCCACGATTTCCGGCCGCAACAGACGCGGAATTTTCCGGGGAAAACTCTCCTTATTTGTCAGTGTAATCCAATATTGGCAATGGTCCGACTAAAGCGCTGAAAACCTGAGAAAGCTTATTGGGCTTGAATACGCCCCTTCTTGTCTAGTGATCCGGGCATACCTACTACAGTACATACAGTTAAAAGACACAGCACAACTCCTCAGGGCCTATCACGGCGCCTGGGATAGGGTTATCCCGAGGGGGGGGATTTCATTTACGGGCTTGCCTCCGGCCCTCCGCTATTTATGTGGCCCTAGGAAATCCTTTCCGCAAACTCCAGACTACCCTACTAGCTCGACTCCGGCCATTTGGGTAATGCCCGTTGCCCAAATCTAAGTGGGCGGCACGGTGGCACGGTGGCAGTATGGCCTATCGTAAGCGAGCGAGTTCATATAGCCCAAGATCCGGCCCACGCTTCCGCGCGATCGGCCCTTATCCTTTTGGGTAATTCTCCGCTTGAGACAGTCGAAGATAGGGTCAATTCTCTTCCCCGGCTCTACGCGAACGGATATGATGAAGCAATTGAACCAGGAATTGACGTTTAGGCGCGTGGGTGAGCCGAACGAGCTCAAGCCAGCTATTATTTATCTCGCGACCTCCAGCTGGACTACTGGCCAAGATCTCTTGGTAGATGGCGGCGTGAGTTCTTGGAAACACAGGCGCAACCGGTAAGTCAAATTTACTGGGGGAAATCCAATTGTCAAAAGCTGTATGACTATTTGCCGCCATGCTATGTAATGATTGGTCAATATTTTCCATCAAGTCGTGACGACATGGTCACTCTATGTTAGTTCAAGTTCAAAGCATGTGTGAAGTGGTACTTCTTTTACGGTTTTATCAGTGTGAGTCCCGTCCTCCTACAATACAACAATCCACAGCCACACACATGTTGGCTGGGCGAGCTTTTCGCGTCTCACCGAAGCCCAGCAAGACTGTTTATGCCTCAACACGCTCAACACAAAGCTAAACGCGTTTAGGTTCAGGATACCGTGATTATAGTTTTGCCATACAAGCACAATGGAAATTTAATATCATTTGGAGTGCATGTCGCAGCTCGTCAATGACCTCCCTATCTTTCGAGAGTAGGAAGGCTTGCACTGGCAGGTTAATACGTCTCCCCGAGAGCGAACTCGATGGTGCACGTAGGGTTGCTCCGAATACGAATATTCGCAGTAATCGGCATTATTCATGTTGAAATAACGTAAGTCGTGGCGTAACGCGGGTAGTGGCGTAACGCGGGGGATTTTTTAGGACCCTCCTCCTAAACCTTGAATTACTCAACAATGGTTCGCCGCAAAAGCCTATCTACTGCACAGCGTGATATGGGTCAGGTACTGGCCAGACTCCGCGGCCAGCCTCGCGATTCTGAATACATTCAGCAGGAATTAGCTGAAATTGTCGCCAACAATGAGTACGAACTTCAGCTTATCCCTCAGGGTAACTACTTTGAGAGCTGGATTGCATGCTTCCGAGGTGGCCTGTGGAATCGCAGCAGCAATCTTCGCCGTACCATTCTCGGCACGTCCA